>CM064548.1:26656508-26728027 GCA_032716605.1 Paralithodes platypus | reverse complement strand
CAAGGTCGCCTGTTAATTAAAGAGCACTGATCGCTTAGTACGTCCCAAATGGAATGGTTAAGTATGAGTTACACTGGGCAAGGTCTTAGCCACTTCGTAGAAATATTAATTAGTGAACGTAAACAGCACAGTAATATGTAGTACTGCTAAATGGAATCTTGGGTAGTATCTGATGGGTCTGGTCCTGGTTATCTTGCGTCCAAGATGTTGGGGGCTAACGACTGGTTCCGCGGACCCGTCCAGGGGGGCCATATGTGTGAAGTTCTTCAATACGTTGGCAGGTCCTTCTATCCAAATCTGCCACGGAGTCTGCCGGTTCTGGGATCTCTCTCCGGAACAACACAAGGGCAGAGCTAGAAATTAAACTGCAGGGTATTACCCCTGGTTGGTGTCTAGCTTTCAACTGATTTGACTGGGGGCGGGAGTTAGATTATAGGCTCGGTTCTGGACCCTGTAGACAGTAGGGATCTCGGAGTCTTATTGACTTAATTGAGCTCTCAATATAAATGGGGACTAGGTAAGATGGTATTTACTGTTGTGGCACAGGGCGATAGGAAGCCTTTATATTTTCATATAACTGAGCCTTAGTAAGAGGTACTATTTTGGCTATACTGGACGTATTTTAGGGGAGAGAGACTGGATCTACTTTGCGAGGAGGATGGGGACAGCTGTGATAGGAGCGTCTCTCTAGATTGTTCAATCTTCATTCTATGGTATAGCTGAGGTGCTAATTTTGTGATCAGAGCATGCAAGAAAGGTAAATGGTTTATTGTGAGGTAATAGAGGTTAGTAAAGGTGTTAGTCATTCATGGTTAGTTCATTGATAGGAAGAATTCCTGTGCTACCTGGCAATGACTCGAAAGTCAAAACAGGGGCCAGGTATACCTCCGCGGGGGTGGGGGTCTCCCTCCTCGGGTGGGCAAAAAGGGGGAGCTGGGCGCCCTCTCTCTGATATTGTCGTACGGTGGCTGTGGCTAGGGCTTGCCATATCACCAGTGTTTGTAATAACCCTCTGTGTATGAGACAGATGTGAGTGTCTTTAATACCAAAACCGAAGGTGCCTTAGCTAGCTGGTTTTACTCGGCTGGTTGTTAATTGTAGGGTTTGCTGGATATGGTGGAGACGGGGTTGCTAACTCTGCCACATTTATCTGGAAGTATGGCAATTCCCTAACCCCCCTGGGGGTTAGGGAATAGAATATGCCCCACGTGCCTTCTGCGTGTCGTAAGAGGCGACTAAAGAGGTTGGGTCGGTGGGCTTGCGACCCCCACCCGGAAAAAATATCGAAGCAAGGAAAAACGAACGAACAGCCTCGGATGCGGACGGAACCAACGTTGACGAACCACGACCGACTAAGGACATGCCTTCGGACATTCTGAGAATGGCTACGTGGAATGTTAGTGGCATGAATGATGGCACAAAAGAGAGAGAGGTTCTGGACGTGTTAGTGAATGCCAGGCTGGATGTATGTGGAATGACAGAGACCAAATGGAAAGGTTCATATGTGAGAGAGTGGGAGTGTGGAATGGGTGTGTGTGCTGGAGTGAGTGAAGGAACAGCGAGAGAAGGTGCATGTTTGTTTGTAAGTAGCAAATGGAAGGAATGTGTAAGAGAGTATGGGTCTGTGGGTTCAAGGGTGTGTGGGTGAGAATGAAAGTAGGAATACAAACGTGGGTGATTGTATGCGTGTATGCCCCGACAGAGGATATACTTGAAAAAGAAAGAGGAGTTCTGGATGAATGTGGAGGCGTGCCTGGAGAAGTTGACAAGAACGAAAGAATATTTCTGATTGGGGATATGAATGGTAAGGTGGGTGATAGGAAATTGAGGGAGTGGTGGGAGGGTGGGGGGTACCATCAGAGGTGAATGGGAATGGTAGTGCACTTGTGGAACGTATGTGTGGGGAGGAGGCTGTGGATAGCCAACACCTTCTTCCGACACAGAATGATCCACAGGTACACGTGGAAACGGATGTTGACGATGAAGGATAAGACAGTGGTGGAACGAAGTCATTGATTGATTATGTATGTGTGGATGAACGAAATGAAGAAATCTGTGATGGATGCTAGGGGTATAGGGGTATTGGAGGGGGTCTGTCTGATCATTATGTAGTGGTAGCTAAGGTTAGGATACAAAAGACGTGGGTGAGGAGAGCGGGAGGGACGAGAGGAGGGTGAATGGTGAGGAGGGTGGAGAGGTTGCAGGAGGAGGAAATCAGGAATACAGGAGAGCAGTGGAAAGACGACTAGGTGGGTTCGACCTGGAAGTTATGGAGGAAGTGGAGGAGATGAGCAAGTGTTTAAGGATGAGATCTGTGCAGCATGTGGGGTGGTGTGTGGAGTGGGGAGAAGAGTCTGCAGAGTGAAAGGCACAGCCTGGTGGACAGAAGAGGTGAGATTAGCTGTGGAAGAAAAGAAGAAGCATATAGAGAGTGGTTTAGTAGAGGGATGAAGTTCCGAGAGACAGAAACGAGTGAGGTACGTGGAGAGTAAGAGGGTGGTGAAGAGAGTAGTGAAGGAAAGTAAGAGAAGAGTAGATGAGGAATTTGGAAGGAATCTGAGTGTAAAATGGAGGGAGGAGTAAGAAACTGTTCTGGAAAGGAAGTCAAGAAAGTTAGGGAAGGTAGCAAGGGAAACAGTAGGTTGTGAAAGATAAGAATGGGAGAATGCTAGCCCGAGAAGCAAGAGAGTCGAAGATGGAGGGAGTACTTCCAGTGAGTTGCTAAATGAAAGGATGAAGAGCCAGCAAACATAGCTATGGTATGGGAGGGAGAAGAAGAGAAATAGTGGAGGAGGAGGTGGGGATCAGGAGGTCAGAAGTGTGGGAAGCCATGAAAAGAGTGAAGTTGGGGAAAGCACCAGGAACGGATGGAGTGTGTGGGGAATAGTTGAGGTTTGGTGGTGAGATAGTGATCGAATGGCCATGGAAAATGTGCAAACTAGCATGGGAGAAGGAGTGCACCCATGACTGGGAGACTGGCATAATAGTCCCCCATATAAGGGCAAAGGGGAAAGAGGAGTGTGTGGTACCCACCGAGGAATGTCTTCTAAGCGTAGTAGGGAAGGTATACAGTAGGGTATTGATTGAGAGAGTGAGAGTGAGAACGGAGAAATGGATAGGCGACGAGCAGGGAGGTTTTAGGAAGGGAAGATGTGTAGATCAGGTTTTTACCCTGAATTGTGTTTTGGGAGAAATATCTGGAGAAGAAACAAAGGTGTATGTTGCCTTTATGGACTTGGAGAAGGCCTATGACAGAGTGGATAGAGAAGGTTTGTGGAAAGTACTTTATACGGAGTAGAGGGCAAGTTGCTGAAAGCAGTGAAGAGCATGTATGAGGGTGCAAAGGCGGCAGTACTTGTGGAGAGTGAGCAGAGCGATTTCTTTGACTGAATGTTTGAAAACAGGGTGTGTGATGTCCCCGTGGTTTGTTTACAGTATATATGAATGGAGTTATGAAAGAAATACTATCAAGAGCAGTGGATGTTGGTGTATCGCTGAAAGGGAGGAATTGAGTGGAAGCTACCTATAGTGCTGTTTGCGGATGATACAGTTCTGATGAGTGATAATGAATGGGAGTTGCAGGGTCTGGTAAATGAGTTTGGAAACAGTGGCGAAAAACGGAATTTGAAGTAAATACTGGGAAGAGCAAGGTTATGGTCTTCGAAAGGGTGAAGTCACAGAGTGAGGTGAAAGCTGAACGGTCAGGCTATGTAGATCGTCAACTCTTTTAAGTATCTGGGCAGGTGTGTTGAGTAAGATGGGATGATGAAGAGGTGCGGGAGAGGGTACAACAGGGAAGAGGGTTGTAGGAACGCTAAAAGCAGTAACAAGAAATAGGGTGGTCAGTATGGAAGTGAAGAAGTCCTTGCATGACAGTGTGGTAATCCCGACACTGACTTACGGAAGCGAAGCATGGACGTTGGTTGAGAGACTCAGACCAAGAGTGAGGAGTGGGAAATGATTACTTAAGGAGTGTGTGCGGAGTTACATGGAGGGATAGACAGACTTAGAGTAAGAAGGAGGGTGGTGTGGAGTAGATGTGCTGGAAAGTGTGAAGGAACAACTTGAGATGGTTCGGCCATATGGAACGTATGGAAAGCGAGAGAATGACTAAGAGGGTGTCCGGAGAGCGAGGTGGAGGGACAGAGGGGAGAGGTAGACCGAATATGAGGTGGAAGGATGGAGTGAGGAAGTACATGAACGAAGGTGCCTTGGGGGGAGAGGCGTCGACTGACTGGGACAGAGGTGCATGGGGGCGGTTCGTTCGTGGCCACCCTTCGGGGATCACGGCGTCAGGCAATGATAGATAGATGGCAATAGAAGTTAGTTACTGGCGGGGCGGCTAGCCTCGCACCGACGACCATTGGGTGCAGGGTTGTGAATGTGTTGTAAGAGAATAGATGGCATGCAAGGGGCTAGTAAAGTTCTAATGTTGTTCTGGCCTACTAAGTGAAGGTAGGCTGGATAGGAGTATATATATAAAAGGTTGGAGAGCGTTAGTAACGGACAATTCAAGGATCTTCAAGAGGTATGAGAGAGGCTAGGTCGGACAAGAGTCGAGAAGCGCGGGTGTCTTAATGAGAGGGGGGGGGGGGAGAGTTCAAGGGCTACAGGGAAATTTTGCCCCTAAGGTCCCTGGGCGTGGGGGTGGCATTAGGCTACAATTGATATGGAAGTTTGAAAAGGCAGTAGAATACGTTAGCCAAATGCTACCGGGGAATGCAACTATGGGGTGGTATAGGAGTCTGGAAAAGATAGAGTTATGTGATCAGTCCGAGGGTTATGGATACTATTTAGTTGGCCCTGGGAACTGCGTTTTCTATTAAATATAAATATCAACAACAGCGGCAGTTCGTAGGGGTACTTAGTTATTGTTTCGGGGTACTTATGACAGATACTGATAACCAGGTTATCTTATATAATCTCTGGTTGGGGTAAGAGGTGTAAGACACGAAGTAAATTGGCGTAGTGTGGACTGTGGATACGAAGGAGGCAAGGGGAAGACGTATGACAATTGTGGAAAGTAAATGGAAAAAGGTGAACACAATGGCGGATAAAATACTTAACCTAAAGGATTGCATACATCGATGAACGATGACATTATAGTCGTCGTCCTAATAAGGTGATGAAACCTGGTTGATCTGTACTTGGCACAATACGACACAAGGACACTGCCGCTATGTCGCATCAATGCTGGTGGCAGTTAATATTATAGACTTAGTTACTAGAGGAACAATGCAAGGGGCGACTGAGCACGGGTTACATATCTATACTCGTCATGGAAAATGATATAAGAGGTCTAGGGACAAGCGTGGGTGTTTGAACTTCTAAGATATATAACATCTACTTCTCGGATGCAAGAACATACATAGATATAATTATGGCTGTCTGATGTGTTGGCATTGGCTCAACGTCGGGACAGGCATGGGTGTTTTTTAATATGAATGTATATTCCTGTTCATCATCTTTGTAGCAAGGACAGTGCCGCTATGTCGCATCAATGCTGGTGGCAGTTAATATTATAGACTTAGTTACTAGAGGAACAATGCAAGGGGCGACTGAGCACGGGTTACACATATCTATACTCGTCATGGAAAATTATATACGAGGTCTAGGGACAGCGTGGGTGTTTTAACTTCTAAGATATATAACATCTACTTCTCGGATGCAAGAACATACATAGATATAATTATGGCTGTCTGATGTGTTGGCATTGGCTCAACGTCGGGACAGGCATGGGTGTTTTTAATATGAATGTATATTCCTGTTCATCATCTTTGTAGTTAGGAGTGTAGGACACGAGGGGGTTAGTGTACGTGAGGTGTGGAAAATGGTCAGTTTAGAAAAGGTTAAATGGGTGTGTCCTGGAGCTGTTTTAGCCCTGCGGGCTTGGGCCTGTCTGAAATGGCTGGCTCGGTCAGCTGGTCCTTTCGTTCTGTGGACCTTTCCTTTGGTGTTTCTGTGTGGTGTTCGTTCATGGCTTCTGTGGTGGGCTTCTCGTTCTGGGGCATTTTACTTCCCTCTCCTTCATTATAGGCTCGTCCTCGAGCCTCAAGGGTGAAGTAAAAAGAAGCATAGTCAGAAAAGTGTAGGTTAACAAGAAAAGTAGTATGACTAAGGGAAAAAAATAATATATACAGTATATGGAAAACATGTAAATTTAAGAAAGGGCAGATAATTAAGAACACAGGAAATTAAGAAGAGGTAAAGTGTTTAACAATGTAGGCCTATAAAGCAAATTTAAAAGATAGTCAGAAAAGTGTAGGTAACAAGAAAAGTAGTATGACTAAGGAAAAAAAAATAATATATACAGTATATGGAAAACATGTAAATTTATAGAGTCATGCCCAATCGCTTAGGAATTGAAAACATTCGAAACAATTTAGTACAATAATATCCTCATCATCATCAGGGCGGGGCGGGGGGTATTTAGGGTCGCCGTTAGTCTGGGTGACGGTCTGGTAATAGGGGGTGGTGGTTCACTTTCACTTTGGAAGGGCGGGGTGGATATACCGTTAGTTCTTGTCGTTAGGAATGTGGGTCTGGGGGCGAGCTGGCCCGGGGCCAGTTTTGGAGGGGGGGTCTAAGTGGTTTCGGTCGGGGGTAGTGATAGGGGGGTTTTAAAAATGAAACGGGCAGGTCGAGTCGGGGTTGTTGTTGCGGAAGAGGTTGGTGCTGGGGAGGGGTTGAATTGTGTAGAGAGTTGTGGTCGTGAGTGGGGTTTGGGGAAGGGTGAGTAAGGCTGAAGGTTGAGAGTTTACTATGATCGGGTGGTTTGGAGGTTTGGTGTGGGGATTTGATAGGGAGATGGTGGGGGGGGGTCTGGGCAGGCAGGGTTGTGGTTTGAGAGTGGTTGAATTTAGACTGATTTTATTTCCGGGAGAGACATGAATGGGATTTCGAGGAGTGGTTGAAGTTGAGAGGTTGATTATGTTGTTTGGGGCGAGAGAGAGAGTATTTTGGGGTTTAGCCAAGGTGGAAAAAGTTTTGTGGTTGGATTGGGATGGGAGTGGTATTTCGTCGAGCGGGATTTTGGGGGGGGGGATTTGGGGGCGGGTGGGGTAACAGTGAAGAGGGGGAGTTGAAAAGTTTAGCTGGGCTCATGATGGTGGGGGACCGACTGGTGAGCAGGTGTTCGGTACGCATGAGGCGGGGGGAAATGACTTTCGCGCGAGTCACGCGTGAGGGGGGGATTAACGGCGCGTGTGGGAGGATCAGAGTGGTGGGGTGTGTCGGTGGCAGTGACGGTTTGCTTAGAGGTTATCTGGGGTTGGTGGGTTTGTCTGTCATGAGGGGGTGAGTCAAGTGTGGGGTTTTGAAGTTTATTAGGGGTGTGAATTGTGGGGGGGTGGAAGGGAGCTACTGACGGAAAACTGTCACACGGGAAATTTTGTTGGTGGGTGAGATAGCTGAACATTTCTGGGGTCATGGGGAAAATATGTTGTGGTAGGCCTACATAGGTAGGCATAGCTAGAATACGGGGCTTGTTGGGGGGGCTGCGGAGGGTTGGTGGGGGAAGAGTTAGGTGTCGAACAGGGGTTATTGGTAGAGGACTGATGTATTGACTTGGGGTTGTTAACAGGACGAATTTTTGGGAATCTTCTTGGTGGCAGTCACGGTCTGGTTAGCGGTTATCTGGGGTTGGTGGGTTTGTTTGACATTAACAGGACGAGTTTGGGGAATTTTCTTGGTGGCAGTCTCGGTCTGGTTAGAGGTTATCTGGGACTGGTGAGTTTGTTTGACATGAGAGGGCGAGTCAAGTGTGGGGTTTCGAAGTTTTCTAGGGGTGTGAATTGTGTGGGGGTGGAAGGGAGCTACTGACTGAAAACTGTCACAAGCTACCGACGGAAAACTGTCACAAGGGAAATTTTGTTGGTGGGGGGATAGCTGAACATTTCTGGGGTCATGGGGAAAATATGTTGTGGTAGGCCTACATAGGTAGGCATAGCTAGAATACGGGGCTTGTTGGGGGGGGCTGCGGAGGGTTGGTGGGGGAAGAGTTCACTGGGGTTGGACTTTCACCGGAAGTCATTTTGGAAGGGTGCACGGAGTCTTGGATAGGGGCTAAAAGGTTGGATAGGGGATTCATCGAACTGCGTAGGCATTCTTCTCTGATG
Organism: Paralithodes platypus; assembly: GCA_032716605.1. Taxonomy (NCBI): domain Eukaryota; kingdom Metazoa; phylum Arthropoda; class Malacostraca; order Decapoda; family Lithodidae; genus Paralithodes; species Paralithodes platypus. Next base: position 26,719,910 of record CM064548.1, on the reverse strand, counting down.
GAGAGCATATGTTCTTCGAATAAGCCATACGGGTCGAGATGGGCGGTGATGTGGGGTGGGAGGATGTTTAACAATGCGGTGAATAAGAGTTCATTTTGTTGGTCGTAATCTTCATAGCTATACGTGGTCCTCACGTATCTGTAGAGTTGTATGAGGGTCACATTTATATCCCCTTCATACTTGATCTCGTCGACTTTTATTATTTTGGGGGCGACGGGGGAACCCAAAAGTGGATCTAAAGTCCGGATCACGAAGGATCGAAAACTGGTTCCAGGTACTCTCTGGCGTATTCTGTGTCACCATTTGGTGAATAAATTCTTTAAAGGTAGGCTTATCAACAAGTTGGGAAACGGCTTCTCCCAACTGTATAATATGCAAAATTGCCATGGCGATTTTTTCGCGGTCATTATGAAGTACCACATCGTACACTGGCTTTATTATGTCTAAGTAACTGGTGATATCATATGTGTTTACATCATACTTGGGAATGTGTGCGAGTGGCTGAAGATTTCGCGATGTTGCCATGCTTCTACTGTTCCAAACTTGCAGTGTAATGCAACCTTTTATCCGAATCAAGAACCACCGCTGCCGCCAATGTTATGCCCTGTTTTTCTACAGGTTTAACTTGGGTAATGTGAGTTCTAAATTGACTGGGTATATAAGGCTGCATGCACAATACAAGATATGAGGAATAGAGAACACATGGTAGCAAGTTACATGATCACGTTTATTGATATACCACTGCAGAATACTTGTGTAAGACAATATAATAGAATTGAACAACACTAGCATAAGTGGATCTGGATGGAGCCTAGTCTCCCACTTCCAACGTTCAGGTATTAATCTTCTGATCACTGGCTTTGATTTCACAGGTTTATATACCGAAGACCATCAATGTTACTTATAGATTCATATTCACTGTTAGATTTATTACTGGTAGCTCTGGTGCACAAGTAGTAGTTCACAGACTAGATTAGACACGCGTATTTTAGAGCACAGGAATTCTAGTAACCTCAGGGGGTACTGATCTAAGTTTTATATCCTTGTCTCAGAAATACATAGAACGCAAATCAGTGGGCGAACGTTAGATATCACTAGAGTTTTAATATCTGAATAAGGTAATTACGAGAGTCAAGGTCGCCTGTTAATTAAAGAGCACTGATCGCTTAGTACGTCCCAAATGGAATGGTTAAGTATGAGTTACACTGGGCAAGGTCTTAGCCACTTCGTAGAAATATTAATTAGTGAATCTCTAAACAGGACAGTAATATGTAGTACTGCTAAAGGGAATCTTGGGTAGTATCTGATGGGTCTGGTCCTGGTTATCTTGCGTCCATGATGTTGGGGGCTAACGACTGGTTCCGCGGCTGTCCAGGGGGGCCATATGTGTGAAGTTCTTCAATACGTGGGCAGGTCCTTCTATCCAAATCTGCCACGGAGTCTGCCGGTTCTGGGATCTCACTCCGGAACAACACAAGGGCAGAGCTAGAAATTAACTGCAGGGTAGTGACCCCTGGTTGGTGTCTAGCTTTCAACTGATTTGACTGGGGGCGGGAGTTAGATTTATAGGCTCGGTTCTGGACCCTGTAGACAGTAGGGATCTCGAGTCTTATGGACTTAATTGAGCTCTCAATAGATATGGGGACTAGGTAAGATGGTATTTACTGTTGTGGCACAGGGCGATAGGAAGCCTTTATATTTTCATATAACTGAGCCTTAGTAAGAGGTACTATTTTGGCTATACTGGACGTATTTAGGGGAGAGAGACTGGATCTACTTTGCGAGGAGGATGGGGACAGCTGTGATAGGAGCGTCTCTCTAGATTGTTCAATCTTCATTCTATGGTATAGCTGAGGTGCTAATTTAGTGATCAGAGCATGCAAGAAAGGTAAATGGTTTATTGTGAGGTAATAGAGGTTAGTAAAGGTGTTAGTCATTCATGGTTAGTTCATTGATAGGAAGAATTCCTGTGCTACCTGGCAATGACTCGAAAGTCAAAACAGGGGCCAGGTATACCTCCGCGGGGGTGGGGGTCTCCCTCCTCGGGTGGGCAAAAAGGGGGAGCTGGGCGCCCTCTCTCTGATATAGTCGTCCGGCGGCTGTGGCTAGGGGCTTGCCATATCACCAGTGTTTGTTATAACCCTCTGTGTATGAGACAGATGTGAGTGTCTTTAATACCAAAACCGAAGGTGCCTTAGCTAGCTGGTTTTACTCGGCTGGTTGTTAATTGTAGGGTTTGCTGGATATGGTGGAGACTGGGTTGCTAACTCTGCCACATTTATCTGGAAGTATGGCAATAGAAGTTAGTTACTGGCGGGGCGGCTAGCCTCGCACCGACGACCATTGGGTGCAGGGTTGTGAATGTGTTGTAAGAGAATAGATGGCATGCAAGGGGCTAGTAAAGTTCTAATGTTGTTCTGGCCTACTAAGTGAAGGTAGGCTGGATAGGAGTATATATATAAAAGGTTGGAGAGCGTTAGTAACGGACAATTCAAGGATCTTCAAGAGGTATGAGAGAGAGGCTAGGTCGGACAAGAGTCGAGAAGCGCGGGTGTCTTAATGAGAGGGGGGGAGAGTTCAAGGGCTACAGGGAAATTTTGCCCCTAAGGTCCCTGGGCGTGGGGATGGCATTAGGCTACAATTGATATGGAAGTTTGAAAAGGCAGTAGAATACGTTAGCCAAATGCTACCGGGGAATGCAACTATGGGGTGGTATAGGAGTCTGGAAAAGATAGAGTTATGTGATCAGTCCGAGGGTTATGGATACTATTAGTTGGCCCTGGGAACTGCGTTTTCTATTAAATATAAATATCAACAACAGCGGCAGTTCGTAGGGGTACTTAGTTATTGTTTCGGGGTACTTATGACAGATACTGATAACCAGGTTATCTTATATAATCTCTGGTTGGGGTAAGAGGTGTAAGACACGAAGTAAATTGGCGTAGTGTGGACTGTGGATACGAAGGAGGCAAGGGGAAGACGTATGACAATTGTGGAAAGTAAATGGAAAAAGGTGAACACAGTGGCGGATAAAATACTTAACCTAAAGGATTGCATACATCGATGAACGATGACATTATAGTCGTCGTCCTAATAAGGTGATGAAACCTGGTTGATCTGTACTTGGCACAATACGACACAAGGACACTGCCGCTATGTCGCATCAATGCTGGTGGCAGTTAATATTATAGTTACTAGAGGAACAATGCAAGGGGCGACTGAGCACGGGTTACACATATCTATACTCGTCATGGAAAATGATATAAGAGGTCTAGGGACAAGCGTGGGTGTTTGAACTTCTAAGATATATAACATCTACTTCTCGGATGCAAGAACATACATAGATATAATTATGGCTGTCTGATGTGTTGGCATTGGCTCAACGTCGGGACAGGCATGGGTGTTTTTAATATGAATGTATATTCCTGTTCATCATCTTTGTAGCAAGGACAGTGCCGCTATGTCGCATCAATGCTGGTGGCAGTTAATATTATAGACTTAGTTACTAGAGGAACAATGCAAGGGGCGACTGAGCACGGGTTACACATATCTATACTCGTCATGGAAAATGATATACGAGGTCTAGGGACAGCGTGGGTGTTTTAACTTCTAAGATATATAACATCTACTTCTCGGATGCAAGAACATACATAGATATAATTATGGCTGTCTGATGTGTTGGCATTGGCTCAACGTCGGGACAGGCATGGGTGTTTTTAATATGAATGTATATTCCTGTTCATCATCTTTGTAGTTAGGAGTGTAGGACACGAGGGGGTTAGTGTACGTGAGGTGTGGAAAATGGTCAATTTAGAAAAGGTAAATGGGTGTCCTGGAGCTGTTTAGCCCTGCGGGCTTGGGCCTGTCTGAAATGGCTGGCTCGGTCAGCTGGTCCTTTCGTTCTATGGACCTTTCCTTTGGTGTTTCTGTGTGGTGTTCGTTCATGGCTTCTGTGGTGGGCTTCTCGTTCTGGGGCATTTAATATATATATATATATACCGGTATATATATATATATATATATATATATATATATATAGATATATATATAGTATATATATATATATATATATATATATATATATATATATATATATATATATATATATATATATATATATATATATATATATATATATATATATATACTTTGGGCTAGTCTATCTGAAAATATCTATTCTTTCCCCATTTGTTAATATTGCTATAGAATTTCTTACACTATTTCAACATAACATCTTCTCTTCACATGTTTTTTGAAGTGCTTCATTCTAACTTGCATATACTGAGGGAAATCTCGTTTATATTTTAATCGAATAAATCCTCAATATAAGTATATAATCTTGTCTAGGTGATGCTAATTACATTAACCTTACATAATCTGGCGGATGATCTAATTGCCTCTGTTGGGTTGATTTCCTTTGGAGTCATGGCTTTGTATATTTTTGCATTCGTTCTCATGGATTAAACACATATAATTTCAGAGGGCCTTTGAACTCAATGAAAACACTACCTTAACTACATATACGTCACCCAATCTTAACCAACTTGATCTGTCCTACTTCACCCAATATTTGTTTTATCCAAGCTACTGTAGCTCAGCTAGAAAACATAACATAACTTATCTCTAATAGACCGAGAGGAGACTTTCGATCTCCCCTATTTCGCTCCAATAGTTTGGAGATTTTAGCTTTTTAGTTAGCCTGGGGGACACACTAAAATACATCGCTCGAAAATAGCATAAGCAAGCAAAATCTTCAATAACAATTAATAATATTCAATAATAATGAATTGAATAGGGAATAATGGTGAATCTTACCCCATTATCTTTATTTGTTTTAGCTATAATTATACGATTTTATATAACTTTAACCTTTAGCGATCAGAAGGATATGCTCTATTTCCATTAACTTTCCGGCTCATACAGATCCTTCTTAATCTTAATGAAATCATCCCAAATAGCCAGAATATGATAAGAACATAAAATATGAAAACGGGAGTCTGCAGAGAGCCGATTGGCACACAAGGCAGATCCCTTTCAATGAAAACACGCGTCCTAATAGGCCTATACGGAAAGAGTTAACCCTAAATTATTCAAGCTATTTAGGGTAAACCTGACTTTTTGGACCGACAGCGATTTCAGTAAGTTTTATTTTGTTTTTTGTATTTTTTCCTTCAGATATAGTGTTGTTTTATACTGAAGAGGAGCGGAAATGAGTATTTACCCATTATCCAACAATCTAAAAACACACCCCTATTAGACTATTTTTGTATTTATTTTTTTCTAGGCTATTAGCCTAACCTAACAACCTTACCGGTAAATTGATACGGTGTGACAGTCACGAGTTTTAGCATGTGTTTGTTTGTTTTTTGCATTTTTTCTTTGATATACAGTGTTGTTTTATACCAAGGACTGTCGCAAATGAGTATTTACCCATTATCCAACAATCTAAAAACACGGCCCCCACTAGTGGGGAGGGCTATGAAGATCAGGGAAATTGCGGGGTAAAAGGGGAAAAATAGGGGTAATATGGGAAGAACTCGGAAAATATAATATAGAAAAGTAAGAAAACGTTAAAATGTGAAAATCCGAGCCAAGTTTGGCAAAAGTTGGCTCGGATTTGGGTATTTTTCTGAGTACAAAAACCCCAAAATTGGGAAAAAAAGTTGGCTCGGCTTTTGGCATTTTTCAAAGTAAAAAAAAACAGTAATTGAATTTTGAGAGTTGGCTCGAGTTTTCATGTTTTTTGAAACCCATTAAACCACAAAATTTGAAAACCCGAGCCAACATTTGCCAAAACTTGGCTCAGGTTTAGCGATTTTTGAAGTAAAAAAACACAGTAACCTAACCTAGAACGTTGGATACAAGAATAACCCTTACCTACCAGCTAGTATGTTTTTTTTTTTTTTTTTTTTTTTTTTTTTTTTTTTTCTATATTCCAACTACTCCCTCTCGGGCATAGGCTGAGAGCCTGTACATTCCACCGCTCAACACGGTGAAGCCCGTGAGGTCTTGTTCCAGTCTGGGGAGTGAGACATGTGAAGCATCCATCATGGCTCGAAGCAGCTCCATCTCTGAAGCAGCCGGTTGCTTCGCTCAAGTGCTTCACCGTCTCACCCTCCAGACTCAGACCCTCACTCTCAGAACGCCACCTAATGAGCAGTGAACTCACTAGGCATTGTCCCCCTGTAACATATTTTGAATATGGGAATATTCATACAGTGTTATTTAATCAGGGAACAATGAGGGTATTTTTGTTGGCATTTCGGTGGGCTTTGTGGTAATGCACTGATACTAGGTACACCACAAATTCAATCCCAATAATATCTTCCCATTGATATATCGGGATTTGAACCCGGGTCCATTGGATTACCAATCCAGTGGCATGACCACTCCACCACACCGTCCCTAGTTTATCCCATACCTACCAGCTGATACCTTGTCATGAACCTAACTAAGAAACCTAACCTAACCTAACCTAAACTAAAGCAGAAATCCCGTAAAACAGGACTTGTCATTATGCAGACAAGACTGTGTTTTACCCTATATCTCCCTTATAATACATTTGCGAAGGGAAGGACATATATAGGACTGAAGACTATTATATAACATACCTATAGGCTACCTAAGAAACCTAACCTAAAAGTAATACGTGGATAGAAACTAACCTAAAATGTACGCAATTACCAAAGCAGCACTGGATCGCGCAACTGTAAGGTCCCCCGAGTAAGGTAGGAGGGAAAAAAAATTATAAAGCAAAAATCCCGTAAAACAGGACTTGTCATTATGCAGACAAGACTGTGTTTTACCCTATATCTCCCTTATAATACATTTGCGACGGGAAGGACATATTGAACTGAAGACTATTATATAACATACCTATAGGCTACACAAACATCGATGGGGCTTGTAACTGTCAAACCGTAAAATCTTACCACCTTACCGAACCTAACCTAGTATATGGGTGGGGGCTGCCGCCCCCACACCCCCGCTGGTTGGGTACTGGCTGAAAACTTATTGTTTTACAGTAGCCTAGGCCTATACATGTATTTTAGCATTTTTTTTGTCTCCCTTGTAATACATTTCCGCTCTTAATGCCATATTTAGCAATGATGTATATGCTCTACCGGACCTATTAGGCCTAAACAGATCGATGGGCTAACTGTCGGTCCAAAACATCAGTATAACCCTATTTAGTTCCGCACATTACGATGCCCGAGTGCAGCTCTTAATGAAATCCCAACCCATGATTATTATTGAAACTCTTGATCGTATTATATATGACTATTTTAAATTAGTTAGTGATAGAATGCTATTTTTCTTGGAAAATACTACATAGAAAACGGCATTATTAAGAGGGTAACCAAGTCAATCGTATTGAAAATTTAGCGTCACAAGCATTTTTACCAGCGCCGCCCACTGGTTAGCGAAGTGGCTGATATAGGATTGCTGGGGCAGTAAACCTTCGTTGGCTCATCTGGTGCTCACCCACTTGCCTATAATAATGGTTCCAACTTCGCCTTGAATGAATTTACAGAATTTGCTGAATCTGGCTCCACAGGCAGTTTATCCCACTCTTCTATTACCACTCTGTGCAAAGAAGTATTTTCTTGCATTGAGTCTTGGACGGTGTTTGAAGGTCTTGTATTCTTGCCCTCTAGTTGGTCCTATTCTAAAGATAAAAAACAAGTCTTCTGGGTTGTGACCTAACCCATGGGGTTTTAAAGACCTCTATCAGGTCACTTCTCAACCTCCTCACTTCCATTGTAGTAAGATTGGTTCTCTTTAGGCGATCACTGTTGGAGATATTAAATAATCCTATAATTTTCGTCATTCTGTTTTGTACATTTTCCAAGTTATCCACGTCACATTGGCTGTATGGACGCCAAGCCTGTACACAGTATTCCAAATGCGGACATGCCAGTGACTTGTACAATCTTAGCATGTTTGTTTTGCCGCAGTCTTCAAAAGTTCTCCTAATGCTACCTACCACCTGATTTGCTTTCTTAACTACATTGGATATGTGATGGCCTTGATTCATGTATAGTTTCTCTCGTATCTTTCTCTCTGTTGACTTTGAAAATGTGTTTTCCTCCTATCTCCTAAGTATGATAGGCGTTGTTGTGTCCCACATGTAAGCATTTGCATTTCTCTGCAATAAATAGCATGCACAAGTCAGATGCCCACTGATGTAACTTACTTAGATTTTAGGAGAAAGAGGTGGACCAGGGTAGTCACGAACATCTATATTATCAACGTTTGGACTTCTAAAAAGTCATCATCAGGAACTAAAAGTTGTAAAAAACAATATCTTAGTTTTTTACCTAAAATTATTTATACATTTACAAAGTAAGACACTTATTGCCTAATATTTTGGTTTAAAATGAAAAAAAAAAAATATACTGTATATATCAATTATTCAACCAATAATATTATATAAAATGCGAAGTCACTCAGGGAGTACAGTAGAAGGATTTAAAGTTATAAATTATGAAATTAGATTTCAGTACACACATATAAAACAAATATACTCAGAGATTGTCAGACAAAGAAATTAGCAACGATTACAATATGTGAAAGGGAAAAGCTGATACATTATTTACAATAGGTTTATGCGCTTTGATGGAAGAGATTCAAGAATCCTTAGCTTTTCTTTAGGACAACTATCAAGTATGTTATAATTATCTGATCTTGGAATTATGCTATGCACGTTATAGTGATCCCTTACTGAGCATTGTGCAGGTGTGTGACGCCTCTGTCTCGTTCTACTTGAGTGACCTGATCTGTGGTCATCAACACAGACTTTGTAGGTGCGTACAGTGCTAGCAACATACCCTGCCTGGCAGCTAGGGCAAGTAAAACAATATATGACTGAGCACTGTACGTACCTACAAAGTCTGTGTTGACGAGCACACAGAGGTCACTTGAATAGAACGGGTCTAAGGCTTCACACACCTGCACAATCCTCAGTAAGTCTGTATATTTGGTTATTCAACTATAATAAATCAGTGCTGTTATCTTTACGTCTTTCCTTTGGGACTTGTTTGTCAATTAATATTTTGTATAAATATAGTTTATTTATGGTGTGCAATTGTTTTATATCAGGGGTTCTATAGTACTCCGAAGGATAAGCCAAACAAAGAAAAACATACATAAAACTAGTTTATTTAATCTCAGAATAATCTAATTTTATTAATTTCACTCACAACATCAAACACGCCCCAATGAAATTAATTAAATCATGTGTTCCACCCGGGATTCGAACCTGGGTTACCACATGCAGATCTTAAACACTCAAACCATTACACTATCAAGACAGTTAAAGGTTAAATATATGACCCATTGATCGAATTTTGGATATCAATCTAATAATTTACTCACACCCAACTTTTACTTAGTACAGGCTCTTGTTCTACGTGGACCAAACGTGGCCGTGAACACTTACATAAATTAGATTAGCAAAAGTTAATAGTGGCTTTGGATTCCAGAGAACCACAGTATGATAATATCTTAATACTCTTGTCTTGCCTGGGTCCTTGTGAACAATAGACACTAACCTTAACACTTTGATTATGCAACAACTAATCTCTGCATGTACTGAGGAAATTCATTCTAGGTTGGCTATCTATAGTATTTCTTCACTACTTGCGTTCAGGGAAAAGCAAGCATCTATTTGACTGATTAGTTCTGTTTTACCTAGCTCGGCAACTTGGGTTCAGGGAACAGCAAGAGCTTGGGTTGCAGGGAACAGTAAGCAATTTATCTATCTAAAAAATAGTTGTCTTTGCAATTGATTTTGACGCTAAGCTGAACTGGAATTTACTTTGTGAATCAAGTTACAGGCTTCGCGATCAAGGTATAACTTATCTAGGTTTAGGGAACAGAAGATAGTTCCCAATAGTGGCCGGAACAACAGTTTTATTAGAGTCCTATAATTTATTCTATTAGCCGTTTTAATAACAGCTAGCTCATGAGTGGTGGGGCTGCTCTTCAGCACCAGCGCATCATTGGCAGGTTAGGCACCTCGTCAACAAAGCACCTCCCAGAGGGGTATCAACTGGGTCTCTCGGCTCATCCTCAGCCGGGCCACACAGAAAGGCATCAGATACAGGGTGTTGAAGGCAGGACCTCTCAGAGCGTTGGCAGCAGGACCAAATAGCATCGTTGTCAGGGGCAGCTGGGTCAGGGACTGGCAGGATGCTTACTTCAGGAGTCAGCAGGGGTGCCCCAGCTAATTCAGCCGTCAGCCAGGGCAGTTGCTTCGGGGTTCAGCAGAGGGGAGGACTAATTATATAGACTTCGGGGAGGGGCGGCCACTTCTTTAGGGATCATGTAGGGCAGGTTGTGGGGATCTTTGTTTCCACTCCCTCCGTATGGCTGGTTTTCTCCTTTGACTCACCCCAAGTGGAGGGGGATGGGGGAGAGTACAAAGGAGTAGAAAGGAGTACAAAGGAAATCAAGCAACAACTAGTCTAGCGACCCGTCAAGGCTGCTTGCCCTCTAAAATACTGATGCTCAAGTGTCCCAACAGTGATTTAGAGTGGGTAAGGGATAATTGGAAAGGGAAGTACTGCCCTGAGACTAATGTCTGTGGTAGGAATAGGAGATGTTAGTAAGGGACAATTGGGTTAGTTGTTGTTGTTGCTGTTCCCCAAGCTGTCTGACTAAACAGCTGTAAGGTCCCAAGCAAGTCCAAGGCCATAACCTAGCGCCCCCACAGAACTCTCTCTGCTTTACCGTTAAGAATGCCCAGGTGACCGAAGCCACTCCCAGGCGAGGAGCTGAGGAGGGTGTGGAAATGCCCAGGACACCGAAGCCCCACCCAAGGCTCTGTGCCCTATGAAGGGAAAGTTGAGGGGCAAATGAAAAATATGACGCTCTAGCTCCCAGTCTGCTAACCTCTAGGGTGGCAGTAGAGAGGTCAATCCACGGAAGAGACGTCGCCACTTGAGATCTAGATAATACTGTATATAATTAAAGGAACAGTCAGAGCAAGCTATAGGTATGGCAGAGAACGCTCAACTCTCACTCATTTTGAACGAATGGGAAATGAAAGCCTTACAAAGGGAATATATGAGTCAGAAACAAGGGGAACTAGATTTAGAGGAAGACCTTGGATGAGATAATAAAGAGATGGTGTAATATAAGCGTTGGAATGCAGAGATGACTGAAGAACAGGCAAGAGAAGTGGTATATGAATTGGAATGAATGGAGAATGCTTGTGAATAGATGAGAGAAAACGGGGTCATATGACAGTTGGACTAGATAATAGTCCGTCAGGTGCCTGGCCCGGGGAGCCGGTGCATGTTGTGACGCCTACCAGCGTGGTCAGAATCGCCTCCCGTTAGCCACTAGCGCTCGCCAGGGCAGTGAAATGGGCTACAGTTATCAGAGAATGTTGTTCTCTCTTTCATAGTGCTCGTGTTGTTACAGACAGTCCAGTGGTGGTCTTTATTTTCCTCTGTAACAACGGGAAATATTTTATATCATGAGTTGAATATAAGATGCATTGTTGTGTAGAGTTGAGAGAGAGAGCGAGCGAGCAGCGTGGGGGCAGTGAGTGTTGCTTTCCTCCTCCTTCCTCCCTCCCGGAGGAGTCCCTCACCCGCATGACCTTTCTCTTTGTTTTGATTGGCTGGTGGTTCCTGGCACCTTCTGGGGGCCTGCTGTCTTGTGACGTATCGGCCCGTGATTGGCCGAACCACCGCTCCTTTGTGTGATCCTGGGGGTCCGGAGAAGCTTCCTTCCTCAGAGCAGGCTAGGCACGCACATGACTAACATCCTTTTTACAACTGTCCCCCATATCTCCACCATTCTGATACTGTCTCTCTCACTCAACTTCCTTCTTTCATTCCTCTAATCTTTTAACTTCACAGCACTCCCTTTGGGTTCTTTACACGATTTTATATCGGCCCATCGTATTATGTGCGTCGCTCTCACATTTATTTCCATGTATTAGAATAGGCTATAAGGGTTCTTAGTCTATGGAGGTTTGATGAACTCAGGTGTGGGTCTCCCTCATTATCAGTAGTGCTCTGCTTGGTTATTTAATGCTAGACTGGGATAAGGCTTCTATTGTCGTTGTCAGCAATGTGTGTACGGTTCGCTTATACCTACACGACTTCGACGGTTTCTGTGGTAGCCTAGGTTGTCTTTTTGGTTGTGCCTTTTGCGAGTGCAGCATCGTGTGGTAAGAGGGCATTAGCCTACTACCTTGTCACACAGTGCTGCCTCTTTGCTTGACTTTAGAGGGATCGCCAGGGTAGAACCAGATACTTGAGATCTGGATCTACCAAGAGAGCATCCCCGTCATTAACGTAACTTTAACTATACTGCCTTAAGGACAACGCTAGGCTATGAGCCCGTCTTGCTCAGCCACAGTTTCTTAACCTTGATATCCCATCTAGACTTTATTTGCCGAGCAGACACTAGTTAGGATATGAGCTCTTTTGATAATTATGTATGCATTATTATTCACAGTATTTATGTGTCTAGGTTGTTGTTGAGTTGCACAACCATAGTAGACTGTTTCGTTGATGAGGAAGTACTTCTTTTAGTGTCAAACATTACTGCCGTTGCGCATATATAATATTCTTGTGTCAGTTAACATTATATGTCCTATCTTTTTGTGTACTCAGTATACACGTTGGGTGTCCTGCCTCCTGCCTTTCTATAATTTAAGATATGAGCATCTTATGAGCATCAGACTTTCTTCAGAAGTTTCCAGGTCTATGCTGTAGGACTATACTTCACTTTCTTTCAGATAGGAGTGAAACGTTTATTGTTGTTTAGAGTAAATATATTGAAGCATCTTCTTATTGTATTAAATCTTGCATTGATTTAATTGATCTTTCCATAGCTTCCCTTTTGTGCATTTTAACGTAACTTGCATCTTGTTTGTTATCAGGCTATACCAGTGTGGGTTAGCCTGAAGTAGAGTACATTTATGCCCAGTTAAGCATAACCCGTTATCGCAGATTAACTCTGGAGGGTATAGGTGTTTTTGTTAGCCGGCATATAAGTTCAAGGGTTTGGATCTAGCGTACCGTTGTTGCATAGTGCCCTATTACTAGTCCAACCATTAAGTGCCCTTGTTTTATTCGTAGCCCCGGTCGTAACAAATGGCGACCTTGCCTAGTATCTTATTTTAGGAGCAAGTCGTCATAACAAATGGCGACCTTGTCCAGTATCTTAATTTAGTAGAAACCAGGATCCATTTGTTGATTATTGCAGTAATAACAAATAATGACCTTGCCTAGTATCTAAGAAAGAATTGCAGGATTGTTGGACATTTGTTTTGAGGAATATTTTGGACACGTGGAATTTTTTATTGGCAACGTAGTATAGCACTTGAGTTGTCTTCGAGCATTTTATATTTTTGAGTGAATAGTGCTACATGAGAGTTTAGGTACTCCTTTTTCTTTATAAACGTTGAGAATTTTCGGTGGACACTATGTCGGACGACGGATCAATGTACAGTGAGGACACAGTACGGAAAGCAGACTCTGAGGTGCAGCAGCTGGGTTTGTTAGAAGGCATTAGAGTAATAACTAGTGAGGAGGATGCAAGGAAATTTCTAGAGATGCCTATTACTGTTGACCGGGTGTCGGGGATTGATCGGTATGGTCTCCAGTGTTTGGCCATGGTCATGGGGCATGTGGGCACTAGCAGCATGTCGAGAGGTGACCTGGTGGCCTGGGTGCTCGGCGGGGTGCGTGGGGCTTCGGGGGGAGCGGGAGCTGGGGCACCTTCGGCCCAGCCCCCATTCCACTCGACTCCTACCATGGCGCCCCCTCGGGCTCCGGAGCCGGGTACGTTCCTGCAGGCTGACAGTCACTGGCAGCGTGGTTTGCACTTGGGTGGGTCTCCAATTGTTGCATCTCCTCCTCCTCAAGGTTTAACTGCAGATATGCTCTTCCAGCTTGAGATGGCTAAAATGCAGGCTGAGCAACGGCAGCGGGAGGCTGAGCTCAGGATTCAGGCTGAGGAGAGAAAGGCCAGACATGAAGCTGAGCTTCAGTGTGAGGCTACGAAGTACTGTGCAGACATAGATCTTGAGAAGTCTCGGGTGGAGTCGACAGGGCAGTGTCTCGGTTCCGGGAATCGAGGTCTTGATCAGTCTTTATCGCACCTTCTTAAGTTAGTCCCTGTATTTGACGAGTCGGGTGTCACCGAATTTTTCATGCGTTTTGAGAAGAAGTGCCGGAAGCACCAATGGCCCGAGGTTAAGTGGGCAGCCCTTGTTTCCTCTAGGTTGGTTGGCAAAGGACTCAAGGCATATGATGCGTTGCCCTTGGAGTCGTGCATCGATTATGAGGTATTGAAGGAGGCTGTCCTGCGGGCATATGAGTTACAACCAGAGACTTATAGGTTGAAGTTCCGGGGTGTTACGAAGGGTCGTGAGTGCACCTTTCTTGAACATGCCCGGGAACTGTCTGACGCTTTTGGGAATTGGCTGAGATCGGAGAAGGCAACGACGTTTGATGAGATAAAACAGTTGATGCTTCTCGAGCAGTTCTTTAAGTGTACGGGCAGCGACCTGACGTTGAACCTTAAAGAGAAAAATCCTAAAACTCTACAGGAGGCAGCTGAGATGGCTGACCGGAGAGTATCGCTGATTCGTGGGTGCGGGTCTGCACAACGGATCGATGTAGTTAACAAGGGGTGCAACACCCCACCCCCCCAAGTCAGTGATGCGACATTTAATAACCAAAGTACGAGCAATGATACTAGTTTTGATCACAAACCATGGACCGTCCCGTTTGAGAAAGGTCAGGGCCCTTCCTCACCTCAGTGGAAGTCCAAGGGTGAGGTAGAGTGTTTTCATTGTCACAAGAAGGGTCATTTTGCACGATCCTGTCCTAGTAAGCCACCTACAGCAGTTGTGTCTTTGGCTCGCAACATTGGGGTGTCTTTGAAGTCGTCTGCGTTTGCCCGGGGTAAATTGTCAGAGGCTGGAGCACAGCCAGTGAAGAAGTGTCCGGAAGGCTTGACACCTGTCCGGGATACTTTTTGTGACCATAGAGGGCGCGGCTGCGTGAGTTGGGCTGGTAGCAAGCATGGAGTAGAATTGTTGCGTGATACGGGTGCTTCCCAGACATTGATGAAAAACTTTACAGGCAAACCTATAAATGCAGCACGGGTAGTTGTGGTGCAGGGTATCAATGCTACACGGTCATACCCGTTGGTCCGAGTGGAGCTGGAGGTAGAAGGTGTGACACGAGAGTTGGATGTCGGAATCGTGGAGAAACTGCCAGTAGAGGGCGTCGACCTTCTTCTCGGCAACAACTTTGCGGTGCCTACTTCTGAGGTTCCACCCTTAGTCGGTGCCGAGAGGGCGGCCGACGTGAGTAGGGAGGGGCAGGAGTTGGTCGAGAGGTGTCAACCACAGCAGAGGGCATGTGTTGTCACCCGATCTCGTGCATCTAAAGTGTCACAGCCTATTCCTCAGTCTCTAGACCAGCGGAGGAACGGTCGGAAGGAGCAAGCTAAAGTTGGGAGTTTTGCGAGTTTTGCTCCAGCGGCTCTTCTTGGTGACTTAGTACTTGACCCAGAGGTGAGCTCCGGAGTGGCCCCAGAACCTGTCACTCCTAGCGAATATGGTTGGGCGTGATGGCACTCCGCGACTTAGTAGTTCCCAGTTGGAGGAGAGTTGTGGGAACGGGACTATTGAACACGAGGACAGGGAAACATGTCATGTGAACCTGTTGGAGGAGTTTGTGAGGCAACCACCTGAGCAGCCTGCTGTCCCTGCGTTGGTCTGCAGCGGCCAAGGTGGAGAAGGAGAGGGGGGCAGTAGGGCACAGGTGGAGGAGAGTTGGGATTGTCACGTCTCGGCGGAGCAGTGGGCAGGGGACACGAGTCTGGTGGCTGTGGAAGCGTTAGAGCACCTGCCTGAGCAGCAGTGTGCAGCGCTCCAGCACCAGCTCGGTTCATACCCCACTGATCGTGCCGAGCACCCGAGCCTCACAACTCATGCGGTGCAAGATGTTCCGCGGGCAGGTCACTTGAATGTTTGCAGACCGTTCGCCTCGTTGTTTCGGTGGTTCAAGGTGGGCGACGAGGCTTTGGCCTGGTTGCCAGGTCAGGGTCGACCCATGGCTGCCAAGGGTGGTGGTCAGAAGGAGGACATTGAGCAGATTGGGGAGGTTGGCTGTGGAGTGGATGTGCCCGGTCGTCGCATAGCCTCCCAATGCTGCTCTAGTCGAATGCAACAGCCCTACCATAGACCGACTGTATCTGACCATGTCGCTAAAAGCGGTGATGCTGCGCAGGCAGATGTAGTCGCAAGGAATGCGGGGGTGCGCATGTGCGGTATCGGCGGGGAAGCCTTAGCAATAATGAACTATGGGAGTGACTGCACAGGTGGTACTGATTGTCCCTCTCATGACCTGGCTGTTCCTAGGGACGAAGGTGGAGAAGGAGGTAGACTACAGGTTAGAAGCTGCGGTCTCGGCTGGGTTGTGGGAGGGCACTAGGCATGTTGTTCTGCGAGATAAGTTGTTTACTAGGCTGTGGCAGTGCATCCGCATGTTTGTTGCTTCTCCAGGCCTGATGTACGGGGTAGAATCCGACGTGGAGGCTGGAGACAGTGCAAGGCTCAAGTTAACTCCCTACCGTATAAATCCTGCTCAACAGCCTGTCGTGAAAACAGAGCTAGACGACATGTGGAAAAAGGGTCTGAGGGATAAAGGATATCGTGAGTGGTCGTTGCCAGTGAGTTTGCAACCTGAGTTGAGTGGCAAGATCCGTGTGTATGGTGATTGCAAGAGTGTGGAAGCATTATCCCTGACAGACACCTATCCATTATCTAGAGTTGACGACACCATAGACCGCTTTGGGGCGGCATCACTAATCACGAAGGTAGAACTAGTGAAAGGTTATTGGCAGGCCCCGTTGCCAGAAAGAGCGAAGAGAAGTGCCAGTTTTGTGATGAACTGTGCAGTTTATCAGTGTCAGGTGTTGTTTTGCTGCAGGGACACAAGTTGGATGTGTGGCAAGCTAAGGGCACTGATAATGTTTTGGCTGATTGTTTGTCACGGGAGGGTTTGTTTGCAGGAGAACCCTCGCCGTTCAGTCAGTGTGTGTTGAGAGTGGAGAAAAATCTGGCTTGCCCCTGTAGAGCAGCAGTCAAAAACAACATTAAAATTAAATACAAAAAATCACATAAAAACTCTTTCTTTTTTATAGTTAATTGTAAGTTGCCAATGTTATAGCTAAAGTCCAAAGTTGAACCTGTCTTTCACTTAGTAGGCTGGGCTCTGTGAAGCTCGCTCGGGGAGCATAGCAGGCTAAAATTATACTATTATGTTTGGGAGGGGTTATAAGATTTTATTTATGCTAAAATGTTGTTTTATTTTTGTAAGAATTGAGCTTTGCATTTCATTTCTGGTGGAGTGGCTAGGTGTGGTGGGTCTTGTCAGATATGGTGCTCGCCTAATGTTGAGCGTCCCATATCTTGGGCGGGGTGTGACGCCTACCAGCGTGGTCAGAATCGCCTCCCGTTAGCCACTAGCTCTCGCCAGGGCAGTGAAATGGGCTACAGTTATCAGAGAATGTTGTTCTCTCTTTCATAGTGCTCGTGTTGTTACAGACAGTCCAGTGGTGGTCTTTATTTTCGTCTGTAACAACGGGAAATATTTTATATCATGAGTTGAATATAAGGTACATTGTTGTGTAGAGTTGAGAGAGAGAGCGAGCGAGCAGCGTGGGGGCAGTGAGTGTTGCTTTCCTCCTCCTTCCTCCCTCCCGGAGGAGTCCCTCGCCCGCGTGGCCTTTCTCTCGGTTTTGATTGGCTGGTGGTTCCTGGCGCCTTCTGGGGGCCTGCTGTCTTGTGACGTATCGGCCCGTGATTGGCCGAACCACCGCGCCTTTGTGTGATCCTGGGGGTCCGGAGAAGCTTCCTTCCTCAGAGCAGGCTAGGCACGCACATGACTAACATCCTTTGTACAACTGTCCCCCATATCTCCACCATTCTGTTACTGTCTCTCTCACTCAACTTCCTTCTTTCATTCCTCTAATATTTTAACTTCACAGCACTCCCTTTGGGTTCTTTACACGATTTCATATCGGCCCATCGTATTATGTGCGTCGCTCTCACATTTATTTCCATGTATTAGAATAGGCTATAAGGGTTCTTAGTCTATGGAGGTTTGATGAACTCAGGTGTGGGTCTCCCTCATTATCAGTAGTGCTCTGCTTGGTTATTTAATGCTAGCCTGGGATAAGGCTTCTATTGTCGCTGTCAGCGATGTGTGTACGGTTCGCTTATACCTACACGACTTCGACGGTTTCTGTGGTAGCCTAGGTTGTCTTTTTGGTTGTGCCTTTTGCGAGTGCAGCATCGTGTGGTAAGAGGGCATTAGCCTACTACCTTGTCACACAGTGCTGCCTCTTTGCTTGACTTTAGAGGGATCGACAGGGTAGAACCAGATACTTGAGATCTGGATCTACCAAGAGAGCATCGCCGTCATTAACGTAACTTTAACTATACTGCCTTAACCCGGCAAGCGCGATAGGCCTCACGGAAGGCTTCCTATAGGGAACGCGATAGGCCTCACGGAAGCAGGACCATAAAAAAAGCCTTCCATAAAAAAAAAGGGCCTATCAAAACAAAGGAATTTGTCTCTAGGTGAGATAATTCCCCTCCAGTACTCATCCATGTAAATCTCACCCACCCCCCTCCCCTCCTTCCCCACCTTATTCCCCCCTCCCTCCCCTCCTCAATTATCACCTATTTTTCCTCTTATTATCATCATTTATCGGTTATTTTTCTCTCCCGCGATAATGTAGCACAAGTGGGTTGCATAAAAGATCGTTATGCAACACCCAGACACCGGCACACACCGCCTCGCTCGTCTCAGTTGACTCCCAGACAGCGAGAGGGGAGGGCTGCCTGTCTCTCTCTCTCGCCTGAGATTATGACCGGGTGGCCAATATCTTCGTTTTTCACCACCCAAATGCTTTTCCCACTTATTTTAGCACTCTTGAAGGTTCATATATACATCATATATGTAAAATAAAAGCATACCGAAAACAAATAATGGTTTATATTGTAAATATAACGAATTATGTCAGAATCCAGGGCTAGAAATGCACAAATAACTACCCTAGCACCTACGTCTATATCGCGCTTGTCAGGTTAAGGACAACGCTAGGCTATGAGCCCGTCTTGTTCAGCCACAGTTTCTTAACCTTGATATCCCAGCTAGACTTTATTCGCCGAGCAGACACTAGTTAGGATATGAGCTCTTTTGATATGTACGCATTAGTATTCACAGTATTTATGAGTCTAAGTTGTTGTTGAGTTGCACAACCATAGTAGACTGTTTCGTTGATGAGGAAGTACTTCTTTTAGTGTCGAACATTACTGCCGTTGCGCAGAGCTGGGCACTTTAGCCAACACTTCCGCAAATAGCCAATTCCGCCATGGCGGAAGTGTCATTTTGTTGGCGAATTAGCATTGGCGTCAAAATGGCTGCCTATTTGCGGGTTTGAAGCTCTGGAAAGTACCTCCATGTTGCAAACCTCGAGTCTGCAAAATAAAAATTCCAGCCGCCAGCCAGCCCTGGGCCGCTCCTGCAGCTCCAGCCAAAAAAAGTCATGTGACCAAGCCAACTACCTGTGTTCTGGAATCTAGGCCTATACATCGGCTCTTCACGTTTCACGGTTTCTTCACTTACTTAGTAGCAAGCGTCGAGCTAACACCTACAAGGCTACAACACACAGCAGTCCAACCTGCTAGCACTTCAACTTTGTTTATATTTTCGGCCTATTGAAGTGAACATGGAGTCTACCATCATGCCTACCGCAGCTGCCAACAGCATGGGGAGCAGTTCACCACCATCATCTGACAGTGATGCTGCAGAGCATGCAGAAATCGAGGACCTAAGCCACCCCTGGCCCCACCTAGAAACCTATGGGCCTGTAATTACCAAGAAGATGTCTCTGGAGAAGGGCTTTATAACTTTATAATCTAGCCTAATTTAAGTTTATAAAGTTAGGCTATCGTTAATTTGATTGATAGCTTGTTAATTTTTAACCTAAACTAATGTTATTAGGCTACCCTAATCCCATCAAAATGACTCAAAGCATGTAGGCCTAGGCTAAGTCTAACTTCTATATAGTCTAGGCTATATAGCCTAGGCCTAGCTCTATAATCACTAATCCCATCAAAATGCCTCAAAGCATGTAGGCTAAATATTGCATGTTCTAACTTCTAAATAATTATAGCCTAGGCCTATAGGCTAATTACTAATATAAGTAATTTTATTAGGCTAGGCCTAGGCTACCCTAATCCTATCAAAATGCCTCAAAGCATGTAGGCTAAATAATATTGCATTTTCTAACTTATATATATAGGCTAGCCTAGGTCTAGGCTATACTCAGTCAATCACTAATTCCAACAAAATGCCTCAAAGCATGTAGGCTAAATATTGCATGTTCTAACTTCTATATAATTATATAGCCTAGGTCTAGGCTATAATCACTAATTCCATCAAAATGCCTCAAAGCATGTAGGCTAAATATTGCATGTTCTAACTTCTATATAAATTATATAGCCTAGGTTTAGGCTATAATCACTAATTCCATCAAAATGCCTCAAAGCATGTAGGCTAAATATTGCATGTTCTAACTTTAATATATAGCCTAGGCCTAGGCTATAATCAGTCACTAATTCCATCAAAATGCCTCAAAGCATGTATGCCTAGGCTAAATATTGCATGTTCTAACTTCTATGTATAGGCCTAGGCCTATAATCACACTCATTTTATTAGTGTCAAGTAGAAAGTGTTAATTTTGAAAGTATCATATAGGCCTAGACTAAATTTAGCCTACAATAAAATTTTATTAAATTTTGATCTGAAGCTAGGCCTTTATTCTGAGCATTAAAATTAATAGGTCTAGGCTACTTTCTATTAAATTACTTAATCTATCTAAAGTAGACCTATCTAGGCATATATAGCCTATTGCCATTCCCAAAGGGGCGACCACGAATAAATTGCCTCCTTGCACCTCTGTGATCCGGCGTACCTCCTGAATGGTGCGGAATTGCGAATACTGATTATTACTGAAGCACCCCCACCATAAACAAGTTGCCCCAACGTTTTACTGCCCATGTGGGCAAACTAAGTGGCCTATGCTATATATATTAACCCTTTCACTGCGGGTGACGTTCTGGAATGTTTTGGCAATTTACAGCAATTTCCAAGCTTTAAAAGCCTGTATGTATATCCTTCAGGTCCATGGAAGTTGGGCAACATTATATTTAAGTAAATATATATATTTATTGACATTAGAGATTGAATTTATTGATTTACCCTTGATTCTGTAGTTTAAATTTAAAATTAATAAAAAACGGTTTGCGTTTGCATATTTGCATTTGAGGACTAGAAATTTCACAAGGTTTGCACATTTGTGTTTGCTGAAGTTATGTTCTGGGTTTGCTGATTTGTGTTTGCTGACTTGACTTTTTGTTTGTGGTGCCCAGCTCTGCGCGTTGCGCATTTATAATATTCTCGTGTCAGTTAACATTATATGTCCTATCCTTTTGTGTACTCAGTATACACGTTGGGTGTCCTGCCTCCTGCCTTTCTATAATTTTAGATATGAGCATCTTATGAGCATCAGACTTTCTTCAGAAGTTTCCAGGTCTATGCTGTAGGACTATACTTCACTTTCTTTCAGATAGGAGTGAAGAGTTTATTGTTGTTTAGAGTAACTATATTGAAGCATCTTCTTATTGTATTAAATATTGCATTGATTTAATTGATCTTTCCATAGCTTCCCTTTTGTGCATTTTAACGTAACTTGTATCTTGTTTGTTATCAGGCTATACCAGTGTGGTTAGCCTGAAGTAGAGTACATTTATGCCCAGTTAAGCATACCCCGTTATTGCAGATTAACTCTGGAGGGTATAGGTGTTTTTGTTAGCCGGCATATAAGTTCAAGGGTTTGGATCTAGCGTACCGTTGTTGCATAGTGCCCTATTACTAGTCCAACCATTAAGTGCCCTTGTTTTATTTGTAGCCCCGGTCGTAACAATGTTGTGAAAGGCCATGCCTGAAAGTAAGGTGGGCAGGCATTGTGGTGTAGTTCCGCTGCGTGTCTGCCTGCTGAGACTGGAACCTCTCCCGGGAGGTCTGGGACGTAGGGATCCTTGGTCTCTGGGTCTTCCCCTGGGTGACCTAGATGTGTGTGAGTTTTATATTCTTATATACCTATATATTTTGTTTTCATTATATTTATTTATATTGTTTTGTGTTTTGTTGTTTCTGTTCGGGCTGTCTCGAGTCGACCACCCCCAGCTATAGGGTATGTGCCTGAGTATATACTGTAGTACATACATACAAATAATATACAGTATATCTCAGATAAGCTATTCATCCCTTCATCTGATGAGTAACATCATTGCTTAGGAGTATTAGTATTGCCTTGTTTGTATATTCATATATCTATTAGGTATATCCTCATATAAAATCGCTAGAGGAGCTCTGAATCATATTAAGCGCACTTATGTTTGCTATTTAACTTTGTTCATAATAGACCTCACTCTCTCTCATTAACAAATTTGAATATAATTATATACAGTATATATACACCATACAGTGCATATCATTAACAGGAGAGAGTGAGAGTGAGAGTGAGTTAGAGAGAGAGAGAGTGAGAGTGAGTTAGAGAGAGAGAGAGAGACTGACTCACGGATTTGGCTCCTCCCCATGGGTGACATAGTGACAGCCGCTGTCACTACGCACGCTCTGATTGGTTTAATTAAGTACTCCCAATGCGATACCAGCACAATATTTAGGATTTGCTCTCAGGAGCCGTTGACTTCTTATAAGGAAAACCCTCTTATTATTACATCAAATTATTGTTGTTTATAAGGTTGTTTTCTGCTTTAGGATTATTTTAAGCTTTGTAATGATCATTTAGGGTAGGTTAAGGTGGTTAGATTATCTAAATATGTTGAGATATCTCAGTAAGGATGTTTTGACAATGGCGCAAAGGGAACACTGGCAAAATGTTTCGTCACAACAGATCCAACTTCCTTATAGCCTGAAACTTGCAAGTAGTCAATTAACTCGGGAAGCGCTAGAGTTATGTTTTTATAAGGTGCGATGACTTTAAAGGTCAATTCGGACAGAATTAGTTATATTTACTATATAAAGCAATATTACTGCTCCATATGCACATATTTTACTTGGATAATGAACATGTGAACATTGAAGAACCAGAAAATAGGTACAAACAAGAAATACAGATTGAAAAATATATATTTGTGACAGGAGACGTGGGAGGGAGCGCGACATACATTCTTTCTCCCTGCCATCTCACAAGAAAATAGTGGCTATCTTTAATGTCTCGTGCATGTTGGAGGGAGGAGTGAGAGTGGTGACTCGACGATATCAGGCCGGAGAAAGCAAAGCAGGAAATTGGAAGGAAAAAATAGAATAAATTAGTAGGGGGGAAGTGGGAGGGGGAGGGGGACACATGTGGGGGGAAGGTAGGAGGTGGAGGAGGGGAAAAGTACCACCTAATCACATATTGCTTCCATTTCACCGGCTCTGGGGCATTTTTTGTGGGAGTTTTTTATGGTCTATCTACTAGAATGAGTGTCATATTCGACCAGTAAAACCTTCCGAAAGGACTGTCACAGCTCTTAGGTTAACCCTATGACCACCAAGATCCTTCATAAGTTGAAAAACAGTCGTTGACCCTCAATTCGAGGTGACCATCATATGACGGGAGAGAGAATATTGGCCACTCCTGTGGCGCTGACGGGTGCCATTTTGAGGCCATTATGAGCGATGAGAGAGAGACCGAGCGTTGCTGGGACGACAGGCGGCCTTGGACCGCTCGCCACGGCTGCATGGCCGGCACTGGGGTGTACCTTATACCAAGGAAGGTGAACTGTATTGGGAGAGGTAGTGTCATTTTAACGCAGCAAAAATATGAGTTGGCAACTTTACGCTTAGGCTGCCTTAGGCCACTCCCACTTGTTCCTCTTGGGAGCCTAGCTTGTATTGGCTCCCAAATAAATACAAATATTGTTGAAAACCGTCTGTTTCATTAATTAATTAATAATGAAAACAGTCAATCTATGATCATGTGTAAGTGATATGCTTGCTAGTTCTACAATGGGATAATATTTCTAGCTATTTTATTACCTAAAACTAAAGATAGTATGAGCCTCGACTTTAGTATAGTATTTACATTTTAGTGTTATACAAAGTATGACACAGAAGAATAATTGACAGAAATAAAATAGACTTATGAACATTGTTTAGATACAATATTTTCTAGCCACAATGCTGTAACTAAGTCAAGTTTACTTAAATACATAGGATTACTTGTGGAATAAGAATAATAGGCTATATAAAAAGGCTCTATGTTTTCTTAGTGTCCTATACATTCCATCCCTGTATATTACAGGAAAGACATGAAGTAGGCAAGACTGGGTGCATAGTTCTATTGTTTTGGGGGGATATGAAATTAAAATAGTTAAGTATAGACTAATACAAATATTCCCAACATAAATGGCTCTACACACTGATGTCTTCGCCTGCATGCTTCTATTCATATTTTCAGTAGTTTAGCACATTTAGGGAAGATTTGAGAAGTCACAAATCTCTTATACTTTTCTATGTTGATTTACAAGATTTCAGAGCACAAACAACACTTGTTATTAACCCTTCTTTAGCGGCCTATGCGGTTTATTTATGTGTACCGCCCAGCGGGGTGTTTTTAGCCAAAATAGGGCTGTTTACGTGATCATTTTCATGCCTAAATAAGACCCAGAACGTAAAACAAGTATCTATCCCTGAAAGGGCATGAACAGAGCTTTCGAATGACACCATAACGATCCTTGTATGATGGATAGTTTTCTTGCAATAACCGTGCAACGCGAGTGCAAAAAGCAGGTAATTCGGTACTTTCCCCATATAATTGAGTATGTAGCGAGTGAGAGAGGGAGGAGGGAGCTGAGATTCGTGTCAGTAGGTTCGCCGCGGTGGTCTGGAGCAGTCATACGCTCGCTAGTCTCCTGCCACCACTTGTCTCTCTCTCTCAGCAACATTACGTGCTGAAATTGCCACTCGACCTATGTCGAGCGCCGCCACATAGTCCAGCTTTATTAAATACGACTTAAGTGGTGAGCCGCTTTTTAAGGGTTAATAATATATCACAAGTAAATAGAAGCACTAATTCACATCTCCCGCCGAAGGTTTGGTTTTGGGAACAATGGGGTGGGGCTTATGGTTGGCAATGCTGATGATGTCATTATTAGCCAATCAAAAGCTGCGTACGGAACAAAGGGGCGGGGCTTGGCTTTAGGGAATCGTGCCGATTATTACTGATAAGATCATTATTGTTTCCGCGTTTAGTTGTAAATCATGAATACCTCTCTGTCTGATAAATATTAACTAGACATCTTGTATTTGTCTGTAGCAGCGTTCTGTTCCATAGTATACGTGAAAAACTGCCTAATAGCAAATATCATTTGCTCAAATATTACTACAAGGGTAAATGGGAGTGACACTACCTCTCTCATATACCTTGTCTTATACCTCTGTCGGGATCTTTGATGTTAAATGCATGATTACCAAATAAACAATATTAAATTATATATGGTGGAGCTAAACATTGTAAAACGGAGGACGAAGTATACAAAAGTAATGTCTTTACTTTAATAAATATAAAAATCACAATATACATTAAGAATAATAAATTCACTAAAATATATATATATATATATACTTAATCAACCATTAAATGAATAAATAAATCTATGAATAAATCAATAAAAAAAATCATCAAAGTTTGCAACGGCTCATTATATGGAGACCACTGTATTATTGATAATCCTTGGAGTTGATCTAGCACACTTCATTTGTCGTGGCGATATTTTTGTCCTTGAGTGTACCATCACAGTGGACACTCCTCTAGGCACCCCCGGGTGTATCAGTAGATGGCCACCCACAGCTGCGACTCTGGACACGAACTTCGGCCCTTCACTGCTGGCTCACAGTATGTCCACCAACCTGCTCTCACCCTGCCGATCATCATTATTTACAATACTAGGCTTTGCACAAAATCACTGTACCATACTTTAATATAAACTTAGTATTGCGAACTCGTCGTATACAATCAAAATGTATGAGGACAGAAATTACAAACAAAATTTACATCAATAACCACCAGTCTATCATCATTTACAATCCTAGGCTTATCAGAAAACCACTCTACTGTACCCTATTTAATGTAACTTTAGTAATACCAACTCGCCGTATATAATCACATAAATTATCAAGGAAGTAACAAACCGTAACTGACATAAATAATCACCAGTAAATTTAATATATGATTATATAATATAATCTATTATACACCAGAAATAATAAAGATAAATTCTTATGTAGGTTAACACTAAAGCTAACAATTATCAAAACACCCTAGTATTTACACAACTCTATACACAATATGCAATATAACTATTTACAACAACATGTACCTCAACAATGGGTTCCCTATACACACTGTACACAAAGGACCCATGTTTCCTCTCCAGCAATTGCGGTGTGACTGCTGAAAAACACAAGATTTTCCTTCCAGCTAACCCCCCCACAAGCTGCATTACCCCAGGCCCCCAACTACTTAACCCCCCAGCATAGTTAACCCAGGCACACAAACTGCCCAAGTGACTACTGCTTCAACCACCAAAACACAAAACGAAGCCGTTCAAATAGCTCATGTTGATTCCCTGCATGACAACCTCCCTCACCTCCTACCTCTTTTCAAACAAGGAAAAACCTTAAAAAATACCTTATTCTCGGCGATTTTCCCCTTCGGTTGCACGATCGTTGCAAGATAACCCAATCTCCTACAAGGATGATTTAGGTTTCACTGGAAAGCTCTATCATCGCCCGTTCACGGATATGTATTTGTATTTCGCTCTGGCTCTTGCTTATGCATGAAAAAGAGCATGGAATGTGAGATGCGTCATATGGAGAAATTACGAAAGTCAAACAACAAGGAATCACAAAGAAAACATACCACGGCCGCAAAGTCCAAAGAAAACGTACCGAGAAAAGAGGGACTATACAATTCCCCAAAAAGCCAGGGTAGCCATATTTCATCAAAAGCGTTGCACACCGATTACGACCCCTACACCAGCTCAAACATCACCACATTTTGCTCGCAATACCAGCACAAGGGCGTGCACCAGCTGGAAGAGTCAAACCCCAGACCAACCACCAAATTCAACACGAAAACAACGACAAAAGCGTTGAAGTGGGGAGATTGTAGGCACGAATCGATCAGGGCTAGACCCAGGTGAGGTTATAGGCATGTGATAAAGAGTCGCTGGAACTCCTGTTTCACTTGCTTGGCCTCTCTTACTGATTTTCTTTGTGCCTCATTTACACTGAGAGCAATCCAGCTAGCTCTCACAAACACCTCCTCCTCCTATCCACTTCACTGCACTAAACATGCACACCACACTTCATTTTTCCACACCAAAATTAAAAAAAAAAAAAATATATGAATTGTAGCCCAGCCTCGGAGTCCCCAGGGGGGGGACCATAAATGCCCCCTCACCCGACCGACCATCCCCTGACGACCCCACACAATTACCTGGACCTCGGCCTGTTACTCTTTCTATTAATTTCTGCAACATTCGCGGACTTTCCTCTAACTTTCACTCTGTTGAGCACCATCTCTCCTCCTACAAACCTGGTCTTCTCTTCCTCACCGAAACTCAGGTGTCTGTAGCAACATCCAGCAACCCCTTCTCTGTATCCTCATACTTTCTCTATCCTAGTTTCAAAGCCAAAGGCGGATGTTGTGCATATGTGCACAACAAACTCACTTGCTCTCGTGTTCCCGATTTCGACTCCTCTGAATTCTCAACTTTATGGCTCAAACTTTCCTGTCATTCTCTTACTAAATATTTCTGTGCTGTCTATCTTTCCCCTAACTCTACCAACTTTCCCAAATTCTTTGACTATCTAAACTCTACAGTGGAACACATTCTATCCATTTCTCCTTTCTCAGAAATCTCCATCTTAGGAGATTTCAACGTTCACCACCGCCATGGCTCTCCTCTCACACTACTGATCCACCTGGTGAACAAGCCTACGTCTTTTCTATCCTAAATGACCTAGAGCAGTTAGTTCAGCAACCCACCCGTATCCCGGATCGCATCGGAGATCGGCCCAACATTCTTGACCTGTTTCTAACTTCTAACCCTTCTTCTTATACTGTCGATCTTTTCTCTCCTTTGGGCTCCTCCGACCATAAACTTATCTCTGTCACCTGTCCTATCTCTCCAGTACAGCCACCCGATCCTCCTAGCCGGCGGCGCTTGTGGCACTTTGGCGCTGCCGACTGGGAGGCTCTTCGGCAGTACTTCTTTGATTTCCCATGGAATGATTTCTGCTTCCATGGCCGAGGACCCTCGGAGAGTGCTGAACGCATTACCGAGGTAATCCTATCGGGCATGGAAGCATACATTCCATTCTCTTTCTCTCAGACTAATGCTAAAAAATCTTGGTTTACTCACGCCTGTTCTACTGCTGTCCGCAATAAGGAGGAAGCATTCAAACGGTACCGACGCCTTAAAACTCAAGACTCTCATTCTTCATATGTTTCTGCCCGGAATCAAGCCAAATCTGTTCTTCGACTTGCCAAACACTCTTTCATCAATAATAAATGCACTGAACTATCCAACTCTAGCTCTTCCCAAGCTTTCTGGCATCTAGCCAAAAACCTCTCCAACAATTTCTCTTCCTCGTCTTTCCCTCCCCTTTCCCACTCTGATGGCACAACCATCACTTCTTCCTCTGACAAAGCTAAACTCTTCACTCAAACTTTTGCTAGAAACTCCACATTGGATGATTCCGGTGCTATTCCTCCCTCTCCGCCCTCCTCTCTCTTACTTATGCCTAATATCCTAATCTCTTCTAAAGATGTACTTTCTACCCTCTCTGGGCTTAACACTAATAAGGCGTATGGTCCGGACGGTGTTCCTCCTGTTGTTCTCAAAAACTGTGCTTCCGTGCTGACTCCCTGCCTAGGCAAACTCTTTCGTCTCTGTCTATCCTTTAACGTCTTCCCTTCATGCTGGAAGTTTGCTCACATTCAACCTGTCCCAAAGAAGGGTGACCGCTCTCAACCCTCCAACTATCGTCCAATTGCTCTTATCTCTTGTCTTTCTAAAGTTTTTGAAACTATTCTTGCTTCCAAATTTCTTAAGCATTTCTCTTCTCATAATCTGCTCTCAGATCGCCAGTATGGCTTCCTTAACCCGGCAAGCGCGATAGGCCTCACGGAAGGCTTCCTATAGGGAACGCGATAGGCCTCACGGAAGCAAGACCATAAAAAAAGCCTTCCAAAAAAAAAAAAGGGCCTATCAAAACAAAGGATTTTGTCTCTAGGTGAGATAATTCCCGTCTAGTACTCATCCATGTGTTTCTCACCCCTCCCCCTCCCCTCCTTCCCCACCTTATTCCCCCCTCCCCCCCCTCCTCAATTATCACCTATTTATCCTCTTATTATCATCATTTATCGGTTATTTTTCTCTCCCGCGATAATGTAGCACAAGTGGGTTGCATAAAAGATCGTTATGCAACACCCAGACACCGGCACACACCGCCCCGCTCGTCTCAGTTGACTCCCAGACAGCGAGAGGGGAGGGCTGCCTGTGGCTCTCTCTCGCCTGAGATTATGACCGGGTGGCCAATATCTTCGTTTTTCACCACCCAAATGCTTTTCCCACTTATTTTAGCACTCTTGAAGGTTCATATATACATC
Source organism: Paralithodes platypus (assembly GCA_032716605.1). NCBI lineage: Eukaryota > Metazoa > Arthropoda > Malacostraca > Decapoda > Lithodidae > Paralithodes > Paralithodes platypus. The sequence continues at coordinate 26,690,105 of CM064548.1, read as the reverse complement.
ATATATGTAAAATAAAAGCATACCGAAAACAAATAATGCTTTATATTGTAAATATAACGAATTCTGTCAGAATCCAGGGCTAGAAATGCACAAATAACTACCCTAGCACCTAGGTCTATATCGCGCTTGTCAGGTTAAGGGTCGCTCTACTGGTGATCTTCTTTCATATCTTACTAACTCTTGGTCATCCTCCTTTCGGGACTTCGGTGAGACTTTTTCTATTGCACTAGACATATCGAAAGCCTTCGATAGAGTCTGGCATAAATCTTTAATTTCTAAACTACCCTCCTTCGGTTTCTATCCCTCCATCTGTGCCTTTGTCTCTAATTTCCTTTCCGGCCGTTCCATAGCCGCGGTTGTGGACGGCCATTGTTCACTTCCTCACCCTATGAACTCTGGTGTTCCTCAGGGCTCTGTCCTATCTCCTATTCTCTTTCTAATTTTTATAAATGATCTCCTTAACTGTACCTTAATTCCCATCCATTCATACGCAGACGACTCAACCTTGCACTACTCCATTAGTTTTTCAGAACGCCCCAGCCAGCAATCCCTCAACGACAAACGTAATGAAGCCATAGAACTCTTAAATTCTGATCTAAATACTATTTCCAATTGGGGCAGAGAAAACCTTGTTAACTTTAATGCTTCCAAAACCCAATTTCTCCATCTATCTACCCGTCAGGATCTCCCAGCGGACTATCCCTTATTCTTCAACAATACAAAAATCAACCCTTCATCTTCTCTCAATATTCTTGGTGTCTCTTTTTCTTCTGCTCTCATTTGGAAGGACCATATTACCAGTCTTGCTAAGGCAGCCTCCCAGAAGCTGGGTGTGCTCAACCGCCTTAGGGGGTTCTTTTCCCCTGCACAGCTTCTTGCTCTGTACAAGGGCATAGTGCGCCCTTGTATTGAGTATTGTTCACATGTGTGGGGAGGTTCCTCTCACACTGCTCTCCTAGGCAAAGTTGAAAGGAAGGCCTTTCGTATCATTAACTCCCGTCCACTCACCAACTCTCTGCAATCTCTCTCTCTCCGCCGCAATGTTGCATCTCTCTCGCTATTCTATCGCTACTATAATAATCAGTGTTCCTCAGAGCTATCCCAGTGCATACCACCTCCTTTACGTAGGGCACGTGGTATCCGTCTTGCAACTCAATCCCACCCCTACTCTGTGCAACTCTCCAACCCAAGAGTGAAATGTTACTCTCAAACTTTCTTCTACTCAACAGCTGAGCTCTGGAACTCTCTCCCAGAATCAGTCTTTCCCTCTTCCTATGACTTAAATTGCTTCAAACTCCGTGTGTCCAGGCATTTTGGCTTGAACGTCCCTTGATTTTGGCCCTGTCACTCTTTCAACTATGGGGGAGGCACTCGCTATAGGCAGTTATGCCTTTTGCCTCCCTCAATCACATAGAAAAAAAAACAACAAAAAAACAAAAAACACGTGGGCAAAGCCAACACTTTCGCTTCAATACTTCACCCACACCTTGCAGCTCCAGCACGAAGCCAATACACGCCCAACTTCAACCATACCATCAACTCAAGGGCGTGCATCAGCAGGAAATCGTCAACTCCTGCTCCACCACCGAAATCAACTAAAAACAGTGTGGGAAATAGGACCAAAAACCCGTGAAAATACTCACCACAACAAACCCTCATATATAAACGATTTTCCCCATCACCCGACCTTCAACCCTGTTCCACAATATGCACGACTGATCAAACACCCGAAATCGCAAGGAACAAATGTTGCACACCATCCAATAAACTCAATCAAAACCTCATCAAATGCAACCCCTCCTGGCGTGCCCTTCATGCCCTGAGATACCCTACACTCAACATCTCAGCCAGAAGTGACACTACCTCAGCCAGCCCAATCATCAGCAAGCATTCAGCCTGCTGGCTTAGATTCAATTTTTGAATCCTTACCAAGCAGTCCTAGGGTAGAAAGAACAGCTACTAACTCTGAGGCTTGTTATAATAGTCAATTTAGTCATACAGAATCACTCGGATATAACGCTGGAGATCGAGAAACGTCGAAACGATATAGGTTCCAGGGCCAATCGAGAAATTGCTCTATTTAACATTTCAGATGTAGATCAGAAGATCAAGAGTTATTATGATCCTCCAAGATCTGTAATATCACTTAAGGGACTTAGTGTTGAAAGTGTGAATCTGACACAAACCCCTAAGGTCGGAGTTACTTTTCAACACAGTGCTTGTTGTGAGGACACCCCGAGACTTTCTGAACAGTCTCGCTTCTGCTCTACTTTGTCTAGTCTAACGACGAAATTCAGCAAGTGTGTGATAGTTCACAAGTCACCACTAACCAACTTAATTTGCCTCTTACTCCTGGAAAGACTTTGGTTTATCCTGTAGTAGGGGAGAAGCTAGAAACTTCACACAGGTCCAAGCGTGTGTGAGTGCAGGAGAGCCAACCGCAAGACGAGGAGAGAGAGTGATATTGCGAAGCGAATCCTGGAGTTATTCAAGCCAGAACCAAGTCTGTGAGTGAGAGGACCTAATTGACGCATGCCCCCATCTCAGTGCCCGACGTTGTGTCCGCGTAGCCCGGAAGCTAACTCCGATCCAACGCCAAAGTCGTACTCCCAGGCTCTCTTCTAATAGACACATTTAAGTGCCTTTTATAAGTTTCATAGTGGTTACAATGATTCTAGTGAGGGTCTAGACCCAGATATGCCAAGATTCTACTAACTATAACGTAACATTTATGTAGTAGGCTTTACTTCTTCCCTTCTTGTCTTTGCTCTCGTTATCCCATTTGTTGGGAAACAATTCACACCTTTCCTACACCAGGGATCTATATACATACTTCCTCGAATTCAGGCTCCTGAGTTCCTCACGTAGGAGATATACATCTAAGATCACCTATTACATATGCATACGCCTACACGTCATCAAGAACACTTGTCACAGATCTTAGTTTATTCGTTCCTTATCATTTGGTTCATATCAAAATAGTGAAGTCTCGTCGCAGAGTTTGATGCTTTTCAGTCACCTTGATCTAGACTGTGTGTAAACATTTATGAAGATTGCTTTCATTGATATTTAACTTGTTTCTTTACACATAAGGTTTAGTGTTTCTTTGTTCAATACTTAAAGTATATTTGTGCTGATATTAACTTCAGATCGTCCTTCTTGTTATTATTGAAATTATTGTTTCAACCCTTCCGGTATATACCTTAGCATTTAACCTGTGTTCTATTCATATATTGTGTGCATACTCTGCTTTATTTTAACCCTTGTTTGGCGGGGCCCGACTTAAGGCGGTCTAGAGAACCATGGACAAAAGAGCGGGGACCGCCTTAAGTCGATGTTGAGCACATAATTGGCTCTGAGAGAGAGTCCGAGCGGTGGGAGGAGCGTAGGTTGACTCTGACCGTTCGGCTCGGCTCCCGCGCCGGCACTGGCCTCCCCTCCACACACATCCACAACCATTCCCTTGCTAGACAGGGAATTATGTAAGGAAATTACCGTATTTTAGGGATTTTTCCTTCGTGTTGTACGATCGTTGCAAGACAACCCGTGATCGTAGAAGAATGGTTCAGGTGTCATTGGAAAGCTCAATTAATGCCCTTTCAGAGATTACATAATTGTATTACGCTCTGGCTCTTGTTTATGCATGAAAAAGAGCACGGAAATAAGCTCGTTTAGGGTAAAACTACCCGCTTGGCAGGTAGTAGAAGTTACAGACCTAGCCGCTCGAGGAGTGTTAAGGACGATTTTATTGTGTTGAGCCCTATTGTCTCTAATTGTTTAACCGAACCATTTCCTTATATACAAGCCTATTGACCATTCATGAGACTGTTTTGATGTTATGTACCCTAGCAGTTAAGAATACAAAATATTGTAATCTCTCCATGTGTTTTATGTCTATTGCCTGTTATTTGTGTGGTGATTTGGGGAAATAAGGTCAGTCCTCACCCAGTGGAGAGGTACCTTAGTTGAAGATAACTGCACATTCCCAGTCCGGGAATAGCAATCAGAATATATAACGTTTCTTGAAAACGTGGCATAACAGAATGAAGCTAATTTTCTGTAAATATACCCGCCAGGCTCTACCATGATACCCCCCGCTGATTGGGAGTTAATATGGACGATCAGAAACCACCAGAGCTGGGCACCACAAACAAAAAGTCAAGTCAGCAAACACAAATCAGCAAACCCAGAACATAACTTCAGCAAACACAAATGTGCAAACCTTGTGAAATTTCTAGTCCTCAAATGCAAATATGCAAACGCAAACCGTTTTTTATTTATTTTAAATTTAAACTACAGAATCAAGGGTAAATCAATAAATTCAAACTCTAAATGTCAATAAATATATATATTTACTTAAATATAATATTTCCCAACTTCCACGGACCTCAAGGATATACATGCAGGCTTTTAAAGCTTGGAAATTGCTGTAAATTGCCAAAACATTCCAGAACGTCACCCGCATTGAAAGGGTTAATATATATAGCATAGGCCACTTAGTTTGTCCACATGGGCAGTAAAACGTTGGGGCAACTTGTTTATGGGGAGAGTGCTTCAGTAATAATCAGTATTCGCAATTCCGCACCATCAGGAGGTACGCCGTATCACAGAGGTGCAAGGAGGCGATTTATTCGTGGTCCCCCCTTTGGGAATGGCAATAGGCTATATATGCCTAGATAGGTCTACTTTAGATAGATTAAGTAATTTAATAGAAAGTAGCCTAGACCTATTAATTTTAATGCTCAGAATAAAGGCCTAGCTTCAGATCAAAATTGAATAACATTTTATTGTAGGCTAAATTTAGTCTAGGCCTATATGATACTTTCAAAATTAACACTTTCTACTTGACAATAATAAATTGAGTGTGATTATAGGCCTAGGCCTATACATAGAAGTTAGAACATGCAATATTTAGCCTAGGCCTACATGCTTTGAGGCATTTTGATGGAATTAGTGATTATAGCCTAGACCTAAGCTATATATAGAAGTTAGAACATGCAATATTTAGCCTACATGCTTTGAGGCATTTTGATGGAATTAGTGACTGATTATAGCCTAGACCTAGGCCTAGGCTATATATTAAAGTTAGAACATGCAATATTTAGCCTACATGCTTTGAGGCATTTTGATGGAATTAGTGATTATAGCCTAGACCTAGGCTATATATATAGAAGTTAGAACATGCAATATTTAGCCTACATGCTTTGAGGCATTTTGATGGAATTAGTGATTGATTGATTATAGCCTAGACCTAGGCCTAGGCTAGCCTATATATATATATATAGAAGTTAGAAAATGCAATATTATTTAGCCTACATGCTTTGAGGCATTTTGATAGGATAGGGTAGCCTAGGCCTAGCCTAATAAAATTACTTATATTAGTAATTAGCCTATAGGCCTAGCCAGCCGTCCGGCTGGCTCAGTTGATAGCGTGCCTGATTCCCATCTTGAAGGTCTCGCGTTCAATCCCCGCTCAGATTGAAAAGTTTTTCTGGGATATAGCCGGCGGTTACCATCACCCCATGAGCAAGAGGGATGGGTAATGGTCTCTGGTAGACTAAAGAAAGCCAAGCGCTTGTGAATCCTCGAAGGAGGAGATACAGGCGCTATATAAGTAACCAGAAGATTATTATTATTATTATTATATTTAGAAGTTAGAACATGCAATATTTAGCCTACATGCTTTGAGGCATTTTGATGGGTTTAGTGATTATAGACCTAGCCTATATAGAAGTTAGACTTAGCCTAGGCCTACATGCTTTGAGGCATTTTAATGGGATTAGGGTAGCCTAATAAAATTAGTTTAGGTTAAAAATTAACAGGCTATCAATCAAATTAACGATAGCCTAACTTTATAATCTTAAATTAGGCTAGATTATAAAGTTATAAAGCCCTTCTCCAGAGACATCTTCTAGGTGGGGCCAGGGGTGGCTTAGGTCCTGGATTTCTGCATGCTCTGCAGCATCACTGTCGGATGATGGTGGTGAACTGCTCCCCATGCTGTTGGCAGCTGCGGTAGGCATGATGGTAGACTCCATGTTCACTTCAATAGGCCGAAAATATAAACAAAGTTGAAGTGCTAGCAGGTTGGAACTCTTGGACTGCTGTGTGTTGTAGGTGTTAGCTCGACGCTTGCTACTAATTAAGTGAACATTGAACAAACGTGAAGAGCCGATGTATAGGCCTAGATTCCAGAACACAGGTAATTGGCTTGGTCACATGACTTTTTTTGGCTGGAGCTGCAGGAGCGGCCCAGGGCTGGCTGGCGGCTGGAATTTTTATTTTGCGGACTCGAGGTTTGCAACATGGAGGTACTTTCCAGAGCTTCAAACCCGCAAATAGGCAGCCATTTTGGCGCCAACGCTAATTCGCCAACAAAATGACACTTCCGCCATGGCGGAATTGGCTATTTGCGGAAGTGTTGGCTAAAGTGCCCAGCTCTGGAAACCACCAAGAAAGGACATACAGTACCATCGTAGTACTTTTGTCAGCCATCTAAGATTTAAATTCTTCAAACTAGTCTCCGGTACCAATAAATGCCAATGTGCCCCGAAAAGTTATCAGAGAAAAGTTAGTCATATAACCTTTCCGGAATATGCGCTAATGTGATACAGTTTTAACCATTTCAGTTAGATGACGACAATATAAGTTTCATTTTGACCACATTCACATAAATGTCTTCAACTTTGGAAGGACCCTACAGAATTAGGCGGTTATTTATATATTATTTACCTTTTTCTTTACTTCATGTTCTTTTACCCATTTCATTCCCAATGTTTCATTTTAAGTTGAAGAAAATCCTCTACAGTAATGGTAGTCCTAATAAAATATAGAAAGGCACTATGGCAAACTGAGGGGGTTAAGTTATTGTAGCTTTCATTAGAATTTCAACACCTCCAATCACACGACAATTTGTATATGTTATCAGTTCTATGGCTAGAGTATCACACTCAACTTACGAAGGCCGTTTAAGGAATATGGTTAAAATAATATCAAAATTACCCAGCAGTACAAGGGTGGTATTTCTATTTTATTCTGTCTGACAGCAGACAAATTTATAGAGCATAGGAAGTACTTCTGGAAATCAAGCGGAAAAATTTACCCCCACAGAGCCCTTCTAAATATATTTTATCAACTAATAATAGGCAGAATATCATAAATCAAAGTATCATGATACATTGAAGAGGATAACCTCCAAGGTGGTAAACCGGGCAATGTTGTTTCAAGACTGAGTTGTTGTGAGAAGGAATACAGGAAGAAATGTATGAAATTGCATTATTATGGACATTCAGTCACTTTCAGGGGCATAATGGGAACTAGGGCACATGCATGTAATATTTGGATATTAATAACAATGACGAAGAACAAGTCTCTAGTTTAGCAACCTGATAACCTCTCTAACTGTGCTCTTATGCAGGCTTGTTTCGAGGGGTCATCGCCATGAGCGGGTCGGCCTTGTGTCCCACGGGTCAGGGCAGAGACTTCCTAAAGGTGGCACGGAAGGTGGCAGCGAGGTGAGTAGGAGAGTAGTTCTTACTTTATTTATCCCTTATAATAGGTCCGTATTGATCATTCCAATATTATTTCTAACCCATTCAGCAGCTATTTTCTATGTTAAATGTGGGACAATACCAGGCTACATCCCCCACTCCCATACCACCTTCGGCTTCCGGAACCTATGGTAGCCCAGATGTTTGCTTCAGTGAGGAACAAGATCCGGCTCCTAAAGAACTTGCACTTCCACGACTATATGGCCGCCTACACTAAGGAGGTGGACCTTCGGGAGTTGGACCCAAGTCACCTCAACGACGCCCCTGCGCCCCTGATCTCAATACCAACACAGCCACCCAACACCCCGAGCCGGCCAACCTATCAGGGCCCTGGATCTCGAAGAGGAAGGAAAATTAGATGACTAGACTTTTGAGAATACAACATCCCGACCATCACCTTCTGCCGGATAAAAGATGCCAGACCTTAATCCCCCACGACCTATGATAGCCAAGCCAAGTTCACAGGACCATCACTCCGATCCAGGCTGGGGCCATGTAAGCCTCCTAAAGCAGCTCCTAGACACTAAAGTTCTACTACCCGACTTCGGAAAAAGACTTGCATCTCTCTCTTCCCTCTTCACCAGCAACTCGGACAACACTCCCCTGGTTAACCTGAACCAAAGAACCTTGAGGCACTCAAAGATACTGAATACTTTAGACCAGCAAGTTGGGTAGTGGGCAAAGATAAATCAAACACAGAAGTCCTCAATTTGATCATCAGTTCTCAGGGTGAAGGCACTTCGGCGCCGTGTGAGGAGCTACAGGAGCTGGAAGTCCTCCTCAACACCGACGACAAATACTTTGAACAGCTGTCCAGGGAATGGCAGCTTCCCCAGGCCCTGAAAGAGTGACAGAAAGGCTCCCCAGGTGTGAACCAGACCAGACAGCTGGAGGAGCGTGCCGCTGCCAGAAGACAGAGATCAAGATCAGACAGACCCACATAGATGCCCCCACCTTGGTCCACCCCACATGACCCTGCATTCCTCTACAATTGGAAGCTGTCACAGATCCATAACTGTCGGGAATAGGGTAATGATCCCGACAGTTGTAGGTCCAATAGGGCATTTGAATTTGGCGGTGTCGTATCGCATGTACGATTTCGGCTAGTTCTTTGTGTATTGTAGTTTATTATTAAGTGTAGGTTAAATATTAACTGTAATGTATAAATATCTACATCAGCTCTAGATGTATCATGAAACCAATTAATGGGGGGTTATAATTACTATGAGCCGGCAGCCACATGTAATTTCGCGAAGCGATCGGACGCCGGCCCTTTAGTCTCTCAATCAACACCATACAGCCAACAACTTCCCCCCGGCTCTGACTCAAGCCATAGTTCACCATGTGCTACAATTATTAATCTATATCAACAGTCCTACATTACCTGTCCTCTAAGCTAAGTTCATTGTATCGATATTGTATTATGTGAACATTCCTACATGTCATGCAATTGAATTAGCCGTGTGGGGGGGACTGGATTACACCCATCGAATACTTCGTTGGTAATTATTATTGTGACGCTTCTGCATAGTAGCCACGTGCGGGCATGCGCGCGCGTCGGCTGCCCATCCATTTAGAAACCGGCTGGTGGCAGCCGGTCGGCAGGCTTTTCCTTAGTATATATCCTACGACAACGTAACTAATGTCTGGGCTATTCTTATGTTGTTTCACAGCTTGAAGCTGCCCTTATTCTTAACCAACGCATCTTAGTATATTTTATTCTCGATAGTTGATTATTTCATTATAATATATAAGATGTAAGTCTAGTGAGGGCGGGAGAGAGAGACCGGCTTGGGACGTTGCTTCGCTTGCCAGCTTGGGACGAGCCTGAAGCATTGCCATATGCATTTGATTGCAACGTTAGGCTTAGTTTCGACTCACGCACGGGGTAGAGGATTTTGACCCGGCAACAGTGTTGAGTGTTGCCAAGCCTGGGATGTATTTTGTATGCCTAGGGTGGGGTCCAGATAGATTCAAGACTCAGAGCTCACCTCACTGTCGTACCCTTCGGACCCCCTTGATATCTAACCCTCTCAACCCCACTTAGAAACTTTCTCTCTTACTTTGTATACCTTCCTTCCACTACTTCACCAATCTATTTAATTATCGCATCCCCCTTGATAGACCTTACATCTATTATTGTATTAACGACGAGCTCTCAGATAACTAGATAGGATTTTGGGCCTTATGCAGAGACGTAATTGTTAATGAGACCTAGGAAGCTTTTTTGTTGTCTCATATTTGGTGGTTTCATGCTTGCTAGTGTGTTCTTGTGTCAGGTTAGCAGGGGCTAGACCGGAGGGGGGGCTTTTTGCGATCCTTTAAGTAAAGTCTGCTGGTGCGAGTCCTGTGGACCCGCACGACTTTACTAGGATACCCGTGGGAGTCTGGGGGCATTTTCTTGTCTTGTGTCCCTGTGTGTCTAGTGTTGTGTTGTGTGAGGACCCTTGCCTAGTCCACTCAGCACTGCGCTAGCACGTCTTGCTTTTGTTTTAGGGTCGCCAGGAGAGAGTCAGATACTTGGGATCTGAGTCTCTCAAGAGAGCACCCTTTCAATTAGAGTAATTTGGCGCACAGACCTGGGAACATCCCTAGGCTAGAGCAGGTGGCTCAGCCCGGGTATCCGAAGCCTATATCCTTCCGGCTAGACCTCTGCCACCTGGCAGATTAACAGCTAGGGGTTTATCATCTCTGTATGCTTGTTATTGTGCCACAGTTTACCGTTTTTGTGAGCATTGTGAGTCAGGGTGTGGCTTAGAGACTCTGTCCGAGCAGGCTTGCCTGACTAAGAGTGAGAAGCACACCTGTATGTGGTTATGTTGCGAGTTGCTGCCTTTATTTAATTATACCTATGCCATTATACACTGTATGGCCTATCACTAGTATTTATTCCTGCTTATGAGTTAAGAGTTCTCTAAATCCGTAACGTACTTTCTTTGCTAAGCATCAGATCCTACAGTAGCCGCATGCAGTTTAGAAACCCGCATCTTGTCTACCTGTACGATGTTTTGAGGACTGTTTGCTTTCACCTTCTTTCACGCAGGGGTGATTAGTTGTATTAATTAACGTAACGTTAAATGTACTTTCTTCTAGTTTGTTATTAAATTGTTTCTGCAATTTAATTCCGTTATCTATCTTTTCCTTGAAGCTTTAAGTCAACTTAATTGTGTGATCTTTTATATAGCCTGCTTGACTATCAGCAGTCTATAGTGCGTGCACCCTGTAACCGAGTCATAGGATACCTCGTTGTCCAGGCAGGACTCTTGACGGTTTAGGGTGGTTTGTTGCCTGGGTTTATAGATAAGGGTTGGATCTAGCGTTTTCCGTTGTTGCTTGTTGCCGCATACCTAGTCCAATAGAAAGAGCCCAGTGTTTATATATCCCAGGACGTAACATTATATAACTATTTGTTGGGATATTTTCATGTACCAGTGATATGCAATTTAACCTCTTCCTCTAAATTCCCGACAAATAATGGTCCTTCGTGCCCTAGTGCTTATTATTTTACCATTAAAGTGTTTTGTTTACTACAGCTTCACTTGGTATTGCAAATGGCTGCCACCTTGTACTTTGTTGGGCCGACTGCCCTTTCCCTAGTTTCTTAGCCTAGCTTTTTCCCTGAGTTTTTTTTCTGGGTAGCGCCGTCACAGTATTTTTTTGGGCTGGTTTCCCGGTTTTTTGGACGTTGTGCTCTTTGCCGTTCTTGGAGGATTTGTTGGGCTAGTGCTGGGTGTGAGGTTTTTTTCGTTGGTTCCATTTTGCGCAGTTGAGCTAGGCTAGGCCTGCAGGTGTCTGTGGTAGCTATTCATTTCGCTTTGGTGGTAGGCCTGTAGTGTTCTATATGTTTAGGACTCTTTATTAGTTTTGCCGGCGGGGAGGGTTCTCATGTGACTCATTTAATTAAATTTTATAGCCTAGTTGCCTAATAATTACGGTCATGGGGTTCGGTCTCTGTTGATTCCTAAGCGATTGACAGCCAACAGACCTCATGATTGTGGGATGGGCAGCTGGGCTAGGCCTAATACTTATTACTAGTCAGTTCTTTTCATTTACCCTTCTTTCTCTAGCCCTAGTTTGTTTCTGATACTTGTCAATTTGTCTTATTAATTCAGTTAATTCATCCTACTGCAGCTAGTAGCCTAATGACCGTTTCCAAATTGGGAGTGGCAATGCTATTGCCATATTTTTTTAATTTAAATTAATTTGTGTAACTAGTTTGCTTTATAGTTTAGAGGAGAGTTAATAGCCTAGATTCAGACTTTAACGATGACAGATATAAAGAAGCTTAGGATTCTGAAGGGAGGGATGAAGGGAAGTTTACATAGGTGTTTAAGAGATCTTGATGAATTTTTATTAAGTGCCTCGGCTGATCAAATTAAGGGTAAATTTGCTACTGTAACTAAATCGCTAGCCACTTATGATAATTATGCTCAGCAGGTATATGATTTATTGACAAGTACTGACGATGTGGAAGAAGAAATGTCAGCAGATCTTGAGTACGTTGAGGATGTTAATACAGCCTTAGCCAGACTATCTTCCACACAAGAAACACACCCTGTTAAGGATACCGGTACACCAAAGGCGACTGGCTTTAACCTGCCGAAGCTTACTTTGCCTACCTTTTCCGGGGATTCGACTACCTGGACTGGATTTTGGGATATCTTTGAGTGTTCCATCCATCGGAATAAAACTCTCACATCCATCCAAAGGTTCACCTATCTCCGTGGTCAATTGAAAGGGGAAGCATTGAAGTTGATTGATGGGTACAAGCTAGAAGCTACAAGCTACGAGTCTGCAGTGGAGTTGCTGAAAAGAACTTACGGGAGAGAGGAAGTCATCAAGACCGCATTAATTACTAAATTCTTCACTCTAGATCCTCCATCCTATGATGTGACAGACCTAAAGGAGTACTATGCCTCCTTTGAGAGCCTCCTCCGATCTATGGAGAAAATGGCCATCACCCAGGAGGACATATTTAGTGTAAATATCTTGAACAAGATACCCTCTCCCCTAAAGAAAATCGTAAGACGACAACTAAGCGACTCTCCACTAAACTTGGAAGCGTTGGTGGAGGTGTACCAGACTGAAGTGTTTAACATGGAGAGTACTGGATACTACCGACCCGTGGAGATGTCGCCATCCACTGCAGCTTTCCCGGTACAGACTTCTCCTAAACAGAAAAGGCCAATATCATTAGGTTGCAAGTTGTGCAGTGTCCACGGTCATCTGTGGTACCAGTGTTCTAAGTATCCTAAGGCTACACATAAAATTGGCAAGGCTAAATCGCTTAAGTTATGTACCAGCTGTCTGGCAAGAGACCACTTCAACAGTACTTGCACCAATTCCTACATCAAACCTTGTAAGTATTGCAAGGGGAAACATTGGTTTTCCCTTTGCACCCAGTCTGATCGGCACGACGGCAAAGAAAAGGGGAGAACCACCAAAGAGTCACATGAGAAAAGTAAGAGCGAGGGTGATAAAGTATCTGCCATGTCCATTGCTTCTCGAGAATGTCAATTGCTTCCTACTATGATGCTGCCAGTAGTGGGGAGTAATAATAAGCCTATAATGACGCGCACCTTACTTGACCAGTGCTCACAGAGGTCATTCGTTCTGCGGTCATCATTACCCCAGCTCAAGTGTACCAGCAAGGGCCAAGAGAATTTGCATCTCCATGGTTTCACTGGTGAAGTAAAATCCAGTGACTATGATATAGTGGAGATTTCCTATGTTTATAGAAGAAAGGTATGTCCCATCAAGGCTGTTGTGGTCGACAAACTACCCAGTTTCTATATAGCATCAGAGATTCAACCACATTTGAAATATCTCAGAAGCAAGGGTTATAAACTGGCTGATGATCAACTCTCTGCTAACAATGGAATTATGCTACTGGTCGGAGCTGATTATTACTACGACCTGGTTCACCCTGGATATCGGCGGGTAGATAAGCTAATAATGATCCCCACGATCCAAGAGTATGCCATTTCTGGATCCTATGCCACTTCCTCTCAAGACACACAGGTGGAGGTGGTTACGGTCCTCAAGGTAGCAGTAAGCCCCATAGATAAATATATTAGGCCAAATGTGCCTGATAATACATGTACTGATATAGATAAGCTATGGGACTTGGACAATATTGGAATTGACCCACATGAACTTGATCGGGAGTCCAAGCTAGCGTTGAGCTCGTATGAAGAGACTGTAACGTATGACTCTGGCAGGGGTCAGTATGTGATAAGGCTCCCTTGGAATGATAATAAGAGTAAATTACCTACTAATTTCCATCTAGCACTTGGTAGATTACGTGGCCTTCAGAAGCAGTTTGTCAAGGATCCAAATTATTGCGAGACTTATGCGGCAGTACTAAACGAGCAGGTACAACGTGAATTTGTGGAAAGAGTAGATCTCAGTGAGTATGGGGATAACATCCATTACCTTGCTCACCATGGGATTAAAAAGGACAGTTCCACCACACCTGTTCGTATTGTGTATGACTGCTCTGCTAAATCCAGTGATCGCTCCTATAGCCTGAATGATTGTCTGTACACGGGTCCGTCCCTGGTCTCTGATCTCGCGCAAATTATGTTGCGCTTCAGATGTCATAAGTTTGCATGGGTCGCCGATATTGAGAAGGCCTTCCTGATGCTTCAACTCTATCGTGAAGACAGGGACTCGACAAGATTTTTATGGCCACGGGACCCAATGGATCTAGATTCAGAGTATCTGGTCTACAGGTTCAGAGTCGTCTTATTCGGGGCGACCTGTTCCCAGTTCCTTCTCAATGCTACTATCTTGCGACATCTTGAGGAGGCTGGACTAGATCCTGACTTCAAGAATGAGATCAAGCAGGGAATCTATGTGGACAATCTTCAAGTCACTGGAGACGATGAAGATTTATTGCTCGAAAGATGCTGGGAGATCCACGATATATTTGCCAAGGCTCATCTATACTTGAGAGAATGGGCCACTAATAGTGATCTTTTGAAAGGTCAATTTGCTTCTGACGGTGTAGCTACTGAGAATAGTGAGGTGAAGTTTATAGGCCACAAATGGGACACTACCACAGATTGTATATCCTTCTGTCACACCCCATGCAGCAGTGAGCTTATGACCAAGCGAAACTGCTTAAGCTTGTCAGCGAGGTTGTTTGATCCCCTAGGTTTTTTGCTGCCTGTAACTATCTGTGCTCGTATGTTTTTACAGCAACTGTGGCGGCTAAAGCTAGATTGGGACACGCCCCTCCCGACTGAGTTACAAGATACTTGGCGGTTAATTCGGTCGGACCTTTCCACATGTTGCAAGGTCCAACTTAATCGTCAGGTTATTAGTGGTCAACAGGTGGATCTACATGCCTTTTCTGATGCTAGTAATAGTGCGTACGGTACTGCCATATACATTATGCAATGGTAGTGACGCGAAACTGGCTATAGCAAAGGCCAAAGTAGCCCCTATAAAGAAGATTACAGTTCCTAAATTAGAACTTACTGCATTGCTTCTGTCTGCTCGTCTAATAAAGTTTACACTGGATGCTTATACAGACATACTACAGATTAATAACGTCTATGTGTGGAGCGACAGTCACATAGCACTTTCATGGGTACACAGCCAGAAAGTGTTACCTGTTTATGTTTCTAATCGCACTGATGAGATACATAACTTAGTTCCTACAGCTATATTTCGCTATGTGAGCACCAAGGATAACCCCAGTGACATAATTTCCCGGGGGATCTCGGCGCAACAGTTTATGTCGTCCTCTATTTGGTGGCATGGACCTCCATGGCTTATATCTCGGACTGAATGGCCTCAGGATTTCAGGGAATGCATATCTGATCCTTCAAGTCGGCCTCAAGATGATGTGTTAAGTAGTTCGACTGTGAGTACTATACATCAGGATAACAAGTTGGTAGAGTGGGAACGTTACGGTAGCTATGATCAAGTAATACAGGTATTTGCATGGATATACCGTTTCATTAACAACATGAGAAGTCGGGCTCACGGGCCTTTCCTGAGTGAAGATTAGAAGCATATCAGACTCCATGAATTGAGATCAGCAGCAGCGAAACTAATATGTTTAGTACAAAGGGAATCTTATCCTACTGAACATCAAATCCTGAGCAAGGAGTCAAAGGCCAAACCCTCAAACTTAATGAGGCAGCTAGGATTATATATGGAAGGAAGCATAATTAAGTGTAGAGGCAGGATACAAAAGGCGGACATTATTGATTCTGCAAAATATCCTGTCCTCCTTTGCTCCTCTCATTTGATTACCAAACTGTTGATTCGCCAATGCCATAGGACCTGCCTACATTTTGGCGTAAATTATGTTCTGGCGTATATGCGACAACGTTGGTGGATCCCTAAGATGCGACAAGCAATTAAAGGGATCCACAATAGCTGTACTATCTGTAAAAGATTACAGGGCAAGCCTTACTCCCCAGTAGATCTACCTCCCTTACCTGAGTTTAGGGTACAAAGGACTGAACCATTTCAGGTAACCGGGGTAGACTACACCGGAGTGATTCAAGTTAGAGAATCACCCGGTAATATCATAAAGGTATATGCCGTTCTATTCACATGTGCGGTAACCAGAACGATTCATCTTGAATTGATTGACGACCTATCCAGTGAGGGTTTTTTGCATACTCTAAGACGCTTTGCAGGCCGCAATGGTTTCCCTCAAATTATTATGAGCGATAATGCGACTTGTTTTGTCGGGGCCTCTAAATATCTCCAGAGTTTAATGGATGACCCGCAAGTTGTGGCTACCCTCACTGGAAAGGGTTGTCAGTGGAAATTTATACCAGCACGTGCACCATGGTTCGGGGCGATTTGGGAGAGAACAATCGGTATTGTCAAATCTACCATGCAAAAGGTATTAGGAAGGGCATTGGTGACCAGAAGGGAGTTGCTAACCATCTTAATAGAGATTGAGATGTCAGTCAACGACAGGCACTTGACCTATACCTCGGCAGATGTTGATGACCTCTTACCCATTTCGCCTTCTATGCTAACACGTGGACGAACCCTTAATACCTTTCCTAGATCGTCAGTAACTGACGAAGATCTACAAGACCCTGCGTTCGGCGATGCTGATGCCACCCGTCGTCGCTTCCAGTATGTGAACAAGGTGTCGGATGATCTATGGAAAAGGTGGACCCAAGAATATTTGCTGTCTCTTCGCGAGCGTCTCTCCAATATGATCAAAGGGACGAATCAACGATGGCCTCGTATTGGGAATATCGTCCTGATTCATGATGAGCGTCCTAGGTTATTTTGGAAGCTTGGGAGGATTGTCGATTTTTTCCAGGGCATTGATGGTCTTATAAGGGTTGCTAGATTGCGAACTTCGACTGGGGTTACTACTCGCCCAGTCGTAAGGTTATATCCCTTGGAGCAGGATGTAGAACTGCCGGATGATACTGGCGTCCCTACTGATACCCCTCCGCGGGAAAGTGCTGGTGACAGTGCTCCTCAGGGTGGGGCGGTTGATGATGAGAAGGATGATCCTCCTCTGGCTTCAGGTGGCGCTCGCCCCAAAAGGAGGGCGGCTATGAATTCCGTGGATCTTTGGAGATCTAAGATCAAACAAGGTGATCTTTGAATCTTCGATGTCCTTTTGTTTTCTGTATATAGCTACTGTATATTGTTTTTGGTGGCGGGCAGTATGTCGGGAATAGGGTAATGATCCCGACAGTTTTAGGTCCAATAGGGCATTTGAATTTGGCGGTATCGTATCGCATGTACGATTTCGGCTAGTTCTTTGTGTATTGTAGTTTATTATTAAGTGTAGGTTAAATATTAACTGTAATGTATAAATATCTACATCAGCTCTAGATGTATCATGAAACCAATTTATGGGTTATAATTATTATGAGCCGGCAGCCATATGTAATTTCGCGAAGCGATCGGACGCCGGCCCTTTAGTCTCTCAATCAACACCATACAGGCAACAACTTCCCCACGGCTCTGACTCAACCCATAGTTCACCATGTGCTACAATTATTAATCTATATCAACAGTCCTACATTACCAGTCCTCTAAGTTAAGCTCATTGTATCGATATTGTATTATGTGAACATTCCTACATGTCATGCAATTGAATTTGCCGTGTGTGGGGGACTGGATTACAGCCATCGAATACTTCGTTGGTAATTATTATATAACTATTTGTTGGGATATTTTCATGTACCAGTGATATGCAATTTAACCTCTTTATCTAAATTCCCGACAATAACTCTCCCCTCTGACATCTCAAAAAATTGCCAAAACACTCCCCATCGAGGTGACACCTGTCCTGTTCACCACGCCTGGAAGTCTTCATGACTCCACAAACATACATATCGATTACCCAGAAGATTAATAGATCTCCACATAGAGGGCTGGGTCACCGCATGGTGATACCCAACTGATCTCCACCCTACCTGGACCAGTGGACTCACCCGGATAATAAAGAAAGCCACCTATCTGTTGCCCACCTGGTCACCACGTCTGCCCAAGGCTAAGGGACGGCTGCCCGTTATTCCCTTCGTTGACCTGGACTCCCCACCTAGACCATGACTACCACACTGCACCAACATCTTCTACAGGATGCTACAAGAAGTCGAATGACATCGCAGACCCTAGTATCTGATTACTGGGTATATCTTATGTACATAGATATCACTGTATGATATTATCCCTTGTACAATAATGTATTATTGCATCGTGTCTTGTACTCTGCATAGAAGCAATATATCTTTCATATCAATACCAGTTAGAGAAAAGTACAAAAGAGAGGGGATACAAGAGGAGGCTGAAAGAGAAATGGATGGAAGAGAGAGAGAACTAGACTATAAATGCTCAGTTTAAGGGGAGATGGGCCAGTTTTCTGGACCACTTTCTCCCTCGTGTTTAGCCCCATTCGTTTTGAGATTTTAAGACGTTCGGTTCATTAGTTTGATGATTTTAACACCTTTCACCCCATTTCGTTGTCAATTTTAAGACCTTTCGTGCCATTTAGGTGTCGATTTTTTCCTGGCAAGCAATAGCGAGCCTGTAATTTTAAGAGGAACCGGCCTTCGGCCAGGACATTTTTCTATGGAAAAATTTAAAACATTATCTTGAAGGGGGGTGTAGGGGGTCTTATCTTAAGCTTGATGGATGTATAGCGAGGAAAGTAAAAATTATATGAATAACTGTATAAATAGACCATAAAAAAACAGCCACTAATATCCTCTTAAGGAAGGAGTGAAATCAAGTGCAGAGGAAATATGTGGTAAAAGAAGAGTAGGTGGCAGGTATTACGAAGAGAAACGAGTGGTTGAATGATGCGGTGAGAAAGGCACTTGAGGAGGAGAGACAGTGGTTTGAGAGGGGTTTACAGGATGTAAGTGTTGAGGTATGGGAGAGGTACAAGGAGAAAAGGAGGGAGGCGAAACGAAAGATTAGAGAAGCGAAGAAAAGTGCAAACGAAAAGTGGGGTCAATGATTGAGTGAGAATTCTGAGGAATGTAACGAGATGTTCTGGAAGGAGGTAAATAGAGTAACAAAAGGAGGACGAAAGAGAGAAGAATCGGTGAAAGATGCAGCAGTTGGTTTATATTATGAAGGGCCATACTTGGAAATAATGTGGGCGGGCATTGTGGAGAAGTAATACGTGCAATTGAGGAATAGATATGTTAAGTATTTTTAATATTTGCTGAATGTAAAAGACGGAAGAGAGGCAATGATAGATCGCAGTGGCTGATGGAGGTAGATTACCCAGGTGGAAGGGAATGAATGATAGAATTGAGAAGAATGAGGAGAAAGAAGCTGTGAAACAAATGAGAGTGGGTAAAGCAGAAGGTATGGATGGTATTGCTGTGGAGTGTATTAAGAAGGGTGGAGATGTGATAATAGATTGGCTGGTGAGACTATTCAATGTTTGCTTTGCTGTGTCAATGGTACCATTAGACTGGAGGAGTTCATGTATTGAGCATTTGTACAAGGAGAAGGGAGAAGGTATCTGTATATTATCAGTTGTTGGAAAGCTGTATGGCAGGGTTTTGATAGAGAGGGTAATAAAGGGTACAGAAGGTGCAATAGGAGAAGAGCAGTGCGGTTTTGGGAGAGGAAGAAGGTGTGTGGAACAGATTTTTGCAGTAAGATAGCTGTGCAAAAAGTATTGAGAGAAAAGTAAGGAGGTTTGGGGGGCTGTTATGCTTTTTATGGAAAAGGGTTTGATCGTGTGGATAGAGAAGCAATGTGGAAGGTGCTAAGGATTTACGAAATTGGAGGAACATTTTTATGAGCAGTCAAAAGTTTTTATGAAGAGAGCAGAGCGTGTGTTAGAGTAGGCAATGAGTTGAGTGAATGGTTTGAGGTAAATGTAGGTGTGCAACAGGTTTGTAAATTGTCACCGTGATTATTTAATGTATATATGGATTATGTGGTAACGGAGGTAAAAATTAAATCTATGGGTAGAGGATTGGGTTTAATAAGAAAGAATGGTGGTGATTGGGGGTTCATTCAGCTGCTGTTTGCTGATGATACAGCACTGGTGGAGGATTATGAAGAGAACTGCAGCAAGTAGTAACAGATTTTGGTATGGCATAGAGGAAGCTGAAGGTGAATGTCAATAAAAGTAAACAGAAGGTGTGTAATAGAGATGTTCGTAGGGTAAATCTAAATGACTGGATGGGGACATGCTGGAACAAGTGGAGTGTTTATAATATCTAGGAGGAGTGATAAGTAGTTATGCAGGTGTGGGCACGGAAATAAGACAGTGAGGGAAAGAAAAAGAGAAAAGAGGGTTGGATGTGATGGAGATGAGTTGCTTGAGGAGTATGTGTGGAGTGACGCTAGAGACAGATTGAGGAATGAAGAGGTACGTAAGAGAGTGGGACAACAGGAACCCTTATCGACTAGAGTGGAAAGAAGGTTGCTATGCTGGTATGGACATGTTGAACGAATGGGTGATGATAGGATTACAAAGAAAATATACGAGTCAAGAACAAGGAGAAATAGATTGAGAGGAAGACCTCGGAGGAGATGGAGATATGGTGTGAAAAAAAGCGTTGTAAAATAGAGAGATGACTGAAGAACAGGCAAGAGAAGTAGTGATTAATAGGAATGAGTGGAGAATGCTTGTGAAAAGATAAGTGATGACGCGGTCGTAGGGAGTGTGGGTCAGGCGCCAGTTGTGGGGTATGTGCCTGAATATATACATACATTCATACATGCATACATACATAATATATCCATATTATGTGCTCATTTGTTTACTTTGCCTTCCCAGTTAAAGACCCCACATTATATACTAGCCTGAAAAAATATAGGCACTTCATTTATGTGACGTGTTGATAGGATTAAAGTAATGTACTGAAATTAAGTACAGCACACTTATGCGGATGACATTCTGGAACGTCCTGGCAATTTACAGCTATTTCCAGGCTTCAAAAACCTGTAAAAACCGTAAAAATCGAGTGTCAGTGGGCGGGAGCATGAGGGACCCACCTCCGTTCCTCAGAGCAGCGAGCGGCCCACTGAGGTAGACTGTGTCTCGCGCGGGTCTCTCACAACAGTGTTGCTAAGCGAGCGAGTGCTAACAAATAGCGGGTTTCCCGCGTTTCTATGGCACCGCTGCGGGTGAACCAGACCACGTACGAGACCCGTTCTGGTCTCATTTTGAAGCTATTTTCGCCTAATTTTCGGCAGAATACAGTTCATTTAATGCAGATGCTTGATTCATCATTCAGGAGTGCCTGAATATGCCCTGAATAGCCCAAAACACCCTGCAGCTAAAGAGTTAATAACATACTGTGTACCAGGCTGAATAACTCACTCGAGTTTCCCACCACAGGTTCCAAAGGACAATGTTATGGAGGTGAGCGCCACAGTCAAGCACAGCTTAGCGTAAGGCCTCCAACTATCCCAGATGATCGGGAATCTTCCGTGGTAACAGATAAATCACGATAGCCACTGAAATATGCATAAGTTTAAAGAGACACGCTTTCCTGCACTGAATGAAATTACCAAGCAAGGTTGGCAAAATAATAGAAGTTAGAGTTACTAACCATTGAAGCAAAATTCCTAGTCAATAACCTGGATAAATTACCATAGTTGCGATAGTAAAATATAGCGCACTTCAAATGCACACTGACAAACTTCAAATAAATTGTATTTTGAATAAGATGCCGGAGGATAAAGAAATTCCAGACACCAATACTATCCCATTACCACCAATAACCAACTTGCAAGACCAACCAACCTGGATTGCAAGCATAAGAACGTGCAACAACAACAGAGGCCAATTCAAAGTACACCAAGCTGGAGAAGGCACCAGAGAAAACGCGATCGACAGGGGAAACTATGATAGCCTTCCGGATCACCACATGGCCGCATTCTACGCACACGACTTCAGCAACACTATGCAAGTTAACCCTCAACCTCAACCATGTGCCTCAACAGACTATCGAATACATAGTGAAGTGTACACCGAGATGCGAAATAAATATCTAAAACCAGTGTTAACATACCATCACAGTGCATATAATGAATAACTACACAGGCCAGAAATAAAAGAACAGCCTCACATGCCCTATGTAAGTATCCCTCAGATCCAGAATAAGTCAAATACCAAAGTGAAATCCATGCATGTACCACCCCAACATATATCCCAAGTGCAAATAACCCCTAGTGCGACTGGCTCCCTGAAAGTACACAAAGCCAGAGTGTCACACAGAGTCACTATGCGCGCTGAACAGAGTAGAATTAAGATTGCTGGCTTAAAACCATATTTTGGTTCTGAGCTCGAAACTCCTAGGTTAGAAGGAAGAAGGAATAGTATCGATTGTTGTGAAGAAGCAAATTCTTTGTTCTCTGTCTGCACCAACAAGAGTGGGGCAGAGGATAGTTCAATCAGGGTCTGCACCAACATAAGTGGGAAAAAGATCGAACTGCATAATCAAACACAAGGTAGGCTTTTTTTATTTTACCTCTGACCGCACCAACAAAAGTGGGACAGAGATTGAGTCACTAGCCTCATTATCATTCAGTGAAAGGTTCGTAACAGAAGAACTCAGTACAAGTAGTGCAAGTCTGCCCAAGCCACCTAAGCCTGGATTTGCATCAAAGTACTATCGAGATTCAGGATAGTAAGAATCTTAACTGTCCACCTACGCCCGGAAAGACTTTATGTTTACCGAGTGTAGGAGATCCTTTAGTTTCCTCCCCCAGGTTCAGCGTGGATAGTGGTATTGACGAGGGCGCGAAAGAGCAGAGCAGAACGTATATATACTGGAATTTTTTGGGCCTGAACCTAGCTGGGAAGTGTGATTATCCCAGAAACAAGACAACCGTGCCTCAATCAGTGTGCTCCAAATTCGTTCTCCCAGTGCTCCTACTCTCTACGACATCCTTTAATTGCTTTTCCTAGTTCGTAAGGGCAACGATGATTACAGTGAGGGTTTAGACTTAGGTATGTCAAGCTTCATATATTAAAGTCAAAATAGAAGATTTTCCATTCTTCCCTTCTTTACTTGATATCCGTTACTCTGTTTCGGGAGAACAGTACACACTCTATCGTGCGGAAAATATTTACATACTTCCTCGAATTCAGGATCCTGTATTCTTCGGCTTTGAAATATATATATATTTGTCCGGTTATAAAGACATACACTTACACGTAAAACTTGAACACTTCGTCAGACCTGAGTTTATGCGCTACATATCATTCGGGTACAGATCCAATAGTGAAAGTTCAGTCGCAGAGTTAATTGCTTCCTCAGGCACGTATAGTTGACTAATATAATTATTATGCTTCTATGAAATTATCTTTCATACTTATTTCTCATAGAGTTATTACAGTTTAAATAATTATTCAAGTTGTATTAACTTATTGTTCGTTTTGAGATTAAATATTGTCCTATTTTCCATACTTATCAGTACTACGTTTCCCAGATCGCAGCAACTATTATTTACTTACATTCAAGCCATGTTTGAGAGCTTTGCATATTTACTTCAGGACTTTATTTCTTGTGATTTGAGACTTATCCTCTCTGTGTGTTATTATTCATATGTTTATTTGTAACATTATTATTATTCATATATGAATTTTATATTTACTTTTCCAGAAACATATTAAGATTGTACCCTAGCAGTTAAGGAATAAAACCTGTATATCCTTTACCTATATGTGATGTATCCATTGCTTATTACTATGGTGTTGATTAAGAGAGTTAAGGCCAGTCCTCACCCAGTGGAGAGGTACCTAAGTTGATGATAAACGCTGATTCCTAAGTTGGAAATCGCAATCAGATTGTCTCATGTTATTTGAAAACGTGGCATAACATTGAAGGTGACCCATCATAATCTTGAAATATTGATTGTTCTCTGTTCTTTACAATCACTTGTTCTGTGAATCTTTACCTTCGTTCTAGATGGGTATTCTCCAGATGAATTATGAGCAAAAGGCAACATTGTAACTAGTATTATCTCGAAATAAAAGAACAGAATATGTATGTAGTCAAATTAATTGTAGCTTACGTTTGAATAAAATAACTGGACACATGCAGCTTGAATTGATATAAGTCATATGAAGAAGGAAAGATGGATTGTGAAAGAGCTTACCGGTAGAGCATAAAAAGGTCTGTGAATTAAGGGCTCACTCATAGGAACGAGCTGGACAAAATAGTTGAAAGGCATGGGGCTTATATACTGTACACTACAAATGGAGACGTAAGCATTAACAGATTTAAGAAGGGCATTGATGATTTTAATGGTGAGAGAGAGAAAGAGAGAGAGAGAGAGAGAGATGCAACACAAAATGTAAACACATATTATACAATTAGTAACTGAAGGTGGTAAAATGATATGACTATATATTATTATTTGTTCCTTCATTTACCCCACCTTTTCTAGAAGAGCTATTATGATTGGATCCACCTCAGGGATGGTGAATGGTCATGCTACTAATCTGCTGAGCACCGGTGTGTCAATGGGAAGATATTATTGAAATAGAAAGCCAATATCTGGTGGAAGAGTTGGAACAAAAAAAAAATAACACTAATTGATAAACGAGTTTACCATATCCGTTAATACATTCCTTGCTAGATGTTCGTAATTTCTCATTAAGTATTGCTATTTACATAATTATGAATAACTGTCACTTCTCCAGACAGGGTTGTCCTCAAGAACCGTCACGAGAGCTGGTGTCCTGCCTGCAGAAAACAGACGCCCGTGTCCTCGCTAATATGAACAACCAGTTTCAGGTTCGTAAATAATGCTTTATTCAAGTGTCAATGACCTTTCTTGGGGAAGAGTCATAGCTTTGGATCGGTGAAATTACTTTCCAGAAAATGTACTGGATGAGACAGAGAAAGGGGTGAGGGAACGCAAAAGTGGTGCTGGACCCTAAGAATTAGAACTTTAAATATTTCTATTCAGTCTCTGTCTCGAGTCGGCCACCCCCAGCTATGGGGTATGTGCCTGAGTATATACATACATACATAGTTACCCAAGTGTAAAGAAAGGCATATTCTGCTGGCTACGTACCCAGACGTTTTGATAGTACTGGCTGAGTTGGTTGCACCAACCCTCCCTGCTTGTTGCCAGATGATTCCAGGAGCTTCTAAGCTTGCCACCAATACTAATATCAGTCTGCTCCATGCATTAGTTCAGGGAGGGTGTGTATCCAAGAAAAAGGTGTTTTAAAAGTTGAAAAACAACTAAACAAGGCTACTTCTACATTTGTGAAAGCTATATACCTGGTAAAAATGCGAGGTCTATTTCATATTACAGGCCATAGCTCATATTGTCTAATAAACACAAAACTTGATAAAATAACGGATTATATAATTGAGTTGTTGCGAGCGTAAAATACGAACATTGTGAGACACAATCTTGTGAACACTTGGTGAGTGGCCCCGAGCGGATAGGAACCATTCCGCGAGGCTTAGAATTAATTAATTAACCCGAGAACGGCGCGCCATTGGTAGTTCAAACCCTCCTGCCAAGCAAGGATATTTAGGTTTATTCCCGCCTAAAATTGTCATTTTACCATAAATATCGTTATTACTTATTCATATGCGCCTATTTTACGTTTAATATGAAGATAGTAACATGCAACAGTAATAAAACAAGTGGGAATAGTATTTGGGGGGTGAAAAAGACAAATTATTCTCGACCCTCCAGTCATGAGGTGAGAGGCGAACGAGACGTATATCCTCCCTCTTCGAGGCTTGAAGGCAGACTGATGTCTCTTTCTCGCTTTCTTTCTCTTCCCACGCTCTCTATATGCGTACTAGACAACCTTGGAACCGGGTTGGAGATATTGGCGCGATAAATAAGATGATAAACAAGGGAATAAGAGGAAAAATAGGTGATAATTGAAGGGGAGGGGAGGAAAGGGGGGAAGGAGGGGGTTTTGACACATGTGGAGGAGTGATAAGAGGTATGAAGGGGAATTATCTCACTTAATCACATATTCCTTTGTTTTGAGTGCTACTGGGGTCTTTTAACCCTTTCCCTGCGGGAGACAGTCCGGAACGCATAGGCAATTTACAGCAATTTCCAGGCTTTAACCCGTGGAGCCCCAGCGACGCGTCTGACGCGTCGGCTATGTATGTAACGCACAGCCCCAGAGACTCGCCTAACGCGTCACCCTTATAGCTCCAGTCGTAAGTCTCAGAATGGCTCTAGATTTATATGGGAACTACTTTGGGATCCGGCGGACTACTTCCAAAACGTTTTGTCCATACGCGTGCGCGCGCGGGGACGGGAGAGGGCACCCGCCTTCTCACACCTCATGGTCAGTTTACCGCGCACCCTCTCGAGTGAAACACCATGTCTCGACGTTATAGTGCCCGCCTTACCCGCCCCTGCAGTACAGAGGAGGTCATGGATATACTGTACGACACTGACAGCCCTGATAGTGACACTGACTCGGCATTGGACGAGTCTGGAGACGAGTATGCCCCCTCCCAAGCCGAAATAAGAGAGCTAGAGGAAGAGCTTGCTCAGATTCCTGTCAGGCGGCGTAGGCCGTCACAAAGACAGCAAGGGGCAAGTGCACCTCCCCGCCGCCCACTTCCCCAAGACCCCACTGAATCCTCAGAAAGTGGGGAAGAGGTTGTTGTTGCAGATGAACCTGCTGACCCTCAAAATTACGTGCGTGTACCTGGGGAAGAACGAAAGGGATTGAAGAGAAGAAGGGGCGAGTCTGGGAGTGAAGAGGAGGTACCCCCACAACCCCGCCTGCCTTCTCCCCCACTTTCCATAATCTCCCCACTCAAGAAAAATACCCCGGGGAGGTTCTATGGTCGTCACAAACCTAGTGACGAACAACCTGGTGATGGAGAAATGGCACAACGTGGTGCGAGACAAAGGCGGTCACGTGACCCAAAACGCTCCCTCTTCCCTCCTGACCCAGAGCACGAGGGGGGGGATGAGTCACCACCACCACCACCACCACTACTACCAGACTCTCCGCCTCGCCATTCTTCCCCCCCACTATCACCTTCAGGCTCCATCCCGTACACCCCCCCACGAATGTCTCCCTCACCTGAACCAGGCCCCTCCCGCGCCACTGCATTATCACCAGCCTCTCCACAACGCCCCGATCTGCCCCAACGCCCTGCAAGCAAACGACGTGGGCGTGTCATATCTCGCGGGCGTGCCACCCGCGGCCGAATGCAGAAGGTGAAACAAATAAGACGCCCCAGCAACGACTCGAGCTCTAGATCTAGCTCTCGATCAAGTTCGAGGTCTAGCTCCAGACCCAGGTCCACCTCTCGCCCACGCCGCCCACGCTCCACCCGCACCCGCCCAACCCGCCCCGGTGCCCCTGACGATGACCCTGATGAGCCCGATGCCCCATCTAGCGACGACGAAGGCGCTGATAGGTGGGATTGGGTGGATGGGGAGAACTATCTACCAGGACAATACCACTTTTTGGGGGCAGCTGAGGCCGGCCCTACCATGCCCAATCGTGGACCTGACACCACAAGACTGGGTGTTTTTCTGCAGTTCTTCACTGCCAACCTTGTCGGCTTGATTGTTGACCAGATGAACTGGTACAACTATTATTTTATGGCAGGGAAGGAGCAGAAGAGGAACTCG
Organism: Paralithodes platypus; assembly: GCA_032716605.1. Classification (NCBI taxonomy): domain Eukaryota; kingdom Metazoa; phylum Arthropoda; class Malacostraca; order Decapoda; family Lithodidae; genus Paralithodes; species Paralithodes platypus. The sequence goes on along the minus strand of CM064548.1, from coordinate 26,662,479 downwards.
GCACGTCTCTCATGGGTGGATTTGTCTTCCGATGAGTTCTACGCATTCCTGGCACTGGTCATCCTGATGGGGGTCACCAAGAAGACGTCTCTCAGGAAGTACTGGTCATGTGATCCCCTCATCGCAACCCCCTTCTTTGGGAAAGTCATGAGCAGGAATAGATTCACGGCAATCATGGGAAACCTGCACTTTATTGATAGCCTGGCAAGCCACACCAGGAACCAGGAACGCCCCAGGAATACCAAAGACCCGATGGAGAGGATAAGACCTATATTTGAATACCTGAAAACTAAGTTTGCAGCCTCCTTCAAACCTTACCAAAAACTAATCATTGATGAGAGTCTGGTGCTATGGAGGGGGAATATTAGCATCCGACAGTACATCCCCAGCAAGCGTCACCGTTATGGCCTGAAACTGTTCGTGATGTGCGACTGCAAAACCGGTTACATCCAGGACATCATCCTTTACATGGGCAAGGTCACTGAACTGGTGGAGGAGAGGACATATGGGATATCTGGGGCCGTTGTCATCACCATGTTGGAGGGATATTTGGACAGGGGACACATCTTGTACCTCGACAACTGGTACACCAGCCCTTCCCTTGCCAAATTCCTGTATAGCAGAAACACTGGCGTCTGTGGCACCGTCAGGAGGAATCGTGTCTACATGCCAGAGCTACCCGAAAGGCGGGAGAAGGGCTCCATCATCCACCTCCAGGCAAATAATATCTTGATGCTCTCGTGGATGGACAATCGTGACGTCAATATCCTCACCAGTATCCACCTGCCCCGCTTAGAGGACACCAAACGCCGTGATAGAGCCACAGGTGAGGCGGTCAAAAAACCAGTTGCAATCATTGACTACAACATCAACATGCGGCTGGTTGACAAGTCAGACTCTGTCATATCGTCGGTCGAGTGTGCCAGGAAGACGATGAGGTGGTATAAAAAACTATTTTTCCACCTACTCGACCTCACCCTCTACAACTGCCACATCCAATATCATGAAATAACAGGTGAAGTTGAGACGATGGAGTCGTACTGCATCGAACTTGCACGGGAGCTTCTGTTCTTCTTCAGGGAGGGTCCACGCCGCCAGCAACGTCCCGCAGCTCGTTTTCAAGCACCAGAAGGCCCCGCCAGACTGACACAACGCCACTTTTGCGATTTTGTCCCGCCCAACGAAGTAAAACCCAACCCACGCAGACGGTGTCATGTGTGTCGCAACACAGGCAGACGCACACCAAAACGGACAGACACCCGGACGATGTGTGAAGAATGTGATGTGGGACTGTGTTTTCCCACCTGCTTCAGGGATTATCACACCCTCGAGCACTTCTAAGTGTTCAAAGTGTTCAAAGACTGCGATAAAAGACGCTATAATGTAATACTAACAGTGTATATAAAAGACGCAAAAAGTGAATATAAAACAGTGTGTATATATATAATTTACAAGTGCAAAGTACCGAACAATATAAAACACTAAGTAAATTCTAAACTTATAAAACTGTGTGCAAATAATTATAAGAATAAGAGACAATAAGTGCGTAAAACAATGTATATACACCTCATAATCTTAGGTTAAACAATGAACAAGTACAAATAATTCAATGAAAAGGAGAGACAGAGTGACCTTGAGTGAAAGTGACAGCCAGACAGAGAAAGAAAGAGGGAGGGTGCTGTGGAATGTGGGTCACTCGGTCCGCTGTCTGGCCGTGTGTTCGTACGTGCGTTTTGTTATTGTCCTGAGCAAAGATGGCCGCCCAAGATGGCCGCCATCACCATGGCAACGGGGACGCTAACACTCGTGCGCACTTGTAATACTTGAATGAAGACACTTGTCACACTACAACTTCAGTTATATTTACATTATGTGATATACAAAGACATTCTATGAACTCTGAAGCGCACTTTATGTCCGAGAGGTGCAAAATAAGTCATGCTGCCTGGCGGCTGGCAACTGGCTGCTGGCGCGGGAGATTTGAAATGGCGCTAAGGCTCCTCTGAGGCTGGGGACCCCCACTACCTCCCAGGACCCCCAAATGGCCTAGGTAAGTACTTTTTCAAATTTCTTCATGTCTATCATTATTTTCTAACACATTCTGATATATTTATAAAAAAAAAAAAAAAATGAAAATTGCCCGGGTTCTGGTGCACAAAAATAATAAAACCGGCCGGGGCTGTACGGGTTAAAAGCCTGTACAAGCCATAGAAATCGAGTGTCAGTGGGCGGGACAGCAAGGGGCCCACCTCCGACTGTCAGCACGGCCATTGAGGGAAACTGTGGTCTCGGACCGCGGTCTCAGCAGTGTTGCCAAGCCGCTACATTGCTAATAATTAGCGAGTTTTCCCGAATGTCTATGTCAGCGCTGCTGGTGAACCCCGCGAGTTAGGAAGCTCGTTCTAGTTTAATTTTGAAGCTATTTTTGTCTGGTTTTCAGCAGAATAAATTTAATTTCATGCAGATACTTGATTAATCATTCAGTAGTGCCGGAATATGCCCTAAATAGCGCAAATATGTCCGCAGCGTAAGTGCTAAAAGGCTTTTTTTAGGCCTTGGATCTTAAGAGTCCCGTCACCTTACACCGCCAAAATCTTTTAAGAATCTCCTCGCCGTTCCCGGGTTAATTAACCCACAGTCTGAGGGGCCTGTCACAAGATGGGCACTAAAATCCAGTTATTTTAACTTTTGTCATGGGAATGAGGCAAGAGAGTGCAGGCAAAGCGGGGCTCCTTAATTCGTCCGTCGCCCACCATGGCTGAGCATGCACTGACATGCAAGAGAGTCTTCCCTAGCACCATTGCAGAGTTACACAGTGAAAACATCTCAAAACCGCTCATATTTAGCAATATGGGTCGATCTTTGCAATATCATTACAAGACAACCAGGTGTCATATAAAGATGATTCAGGTTTCTTTGGAAAGCTCTATTACTGTGCTATCATGTATATATATTAATATTACGTTCTGGTTCTGGTTTATGCATGAAAATGTGCAGGGATTGAAGGTCACTTAGGGCATAAAAAAAACGCAGAGATTTTGTTTTTTCTATATGGATAAGGGAGAAAAATGGCATAACTGCCAGTGACGAGTGCCTCCCCCAGAGTTAAAAGAGTGACAGGGCCAAAATCAAGGAATGTTCGAGCCAAAATGTCAAGAATCACAGAGTTTTTTTAATTCATAGGATGAGGTAAAGATGGATTCAGGGAGAGAGTTCCAGAGCTCAGCTGTTGAATAGAAGAATGATTGGAAGTAACATTTCACATTTGAGTTGAAGAGTTGTACAGAGTAGGGATGGGATTGTGTTGTGACGGGTACTATGTACCCTACGTAGAGGAGGTGGTATGCACTGAGAGTGCTCTGAGGAACACTGATTATTGTAGTAGCGATAGAATAGCAAGAGAGATGCAACATTGCGGCGAAGAGAGAGAGATTGCAGAGAATCGGTGAGTGAACAGGAGTTAATGATACAAAATGCTTTCCTTTCTACTTTGTCTAGAAGTACTGTGTGAGAGGATCCTCCCCACACATGTGAACAATACTCAATACAAGGACGCACTATGACCCTGTACAGAGCAAGAAGCTGAGCAAGGGTAAAAAGATACCTTGAGGCAGTTGAGCACACCCAGCTTCTGGGAGGCTGCCTTAGCAAGACTGGTAATATGGTCCTTCCAAGAGAGAGCAGAAGAAAAAGAGGCACCAAGAATACTGAGAGAAGATGAAGGGTTGATTTTTGTGTTGTTGAAGAATAAGGGATAATCCTCTGGGAGTTCACGGTGGGTAGATAGATGGAGAAATTGGGTTTTGGAAGCATTAAAGGTAACAAGGTTTTCTCTGCCTCAATTGGAAATGGTAGTTAGATCACAAGATAAGTGTTGTATGGCTTTATTACGTTTGCTTTTGAGGGATTGCTGGTAGGGGCGTTCTGGGAAACTAATTGAATAGTGTAAGGCAGATTCGTCTGCATGTGAATAGATAGGACTGGAGGTACAGTTGAGAAGATAATTTATGAAAATTAGAAAGAGAATGGGAGATAGGACAGAGCCCTGAGGAACACCGGTGTTAATAAGATGAGGAAGTGAACGATGGCCGTCCAAAACCGCAACTATGGAAAACCGGAGAGGAAATTTGAGACAAAGGGACAGATGGAGGGATAGAAACCGAAGGAGTGTAGTTTATAAATTAGAGATTTGTGCCAGATTCTATCGAAGGCCTTCGATATTTTTTACGCAATAGAAAAGGTCTCACCGAAGTCCCGAAAGGAGGATGACCAAGAGTTAGTAAGATATGAAAGAAAATCACCAGTAGAGCGACCCTTAAGGAAGCCATACTGGCGATCTGAGAGTAGATTATAAGAAGATAAATGCTTAAGAAATTTGGAAGTAAAAATAGTTTTAAAAACTTTAGAGATACAAGAGATGAGAACAATTGGACGATAGTTGGAAGGTTGAGAGTGGTCCCCCTTCTTTGGGACAGGTTGAATGAGAGCAAACTTCCAGCAAGAAGGGAAGACGTTAGAGGAGAGACAGAGACCTAGGCAGGTAGTCAGCACGGAAGCACAGTTTTTTAGTACAACAGGAGGAACACCATCCGGACTGTACGCCTTCCTAGTATTAAGCCCAGAGAGGGTAGAAAGTACATCTTTAGAAGAGATTACCATATTAGGCATAAGTACAAAGGAGTACAAAGGAAATCAAGCAACAACAGATCTAGTGACCCTTCTAGGTTGCTTGTCCTCCAAAACACTGAGGGTCAAGTGTCCAAACAGTGGTTTAGAGTGGGTAAGGGAACATTGGAAAGGGAACTACTGCCCTGGAACTAATGTCCGTGGCAGGATTAGGAAGTTAGTAGGGGACAGATGGGTTAGTAACTGAGGGGGGGATAAAATAAAGTTATTCATTTACAAACGCAGTCAGTCGCGGGTTTGATGCGAGATATTTGTCTAGGCGGAGTTTAAATGAATCAACGGTGATGCAGTCTATAACGCTTCGGGGAAGCCCATTCCACAAGTTGACAACTCGATTGAAGAAGAAATTCTTAGATTCGTGTGAGTTAAAAGATTTACCAATAATTTTGCAACCGTTTCCCCACGTGTAATTAGCTTGGTCGATAGTGAAGTACTTACTACAGTTCATATTGTCGATGCCTTTGATGATTTTGAACACTTGAATTAAGTCACCTCTTAACTCCCTCCGACATATTATGTTCCAATAAGTCCAAGGAGGCGGTTGACAAGTATTTTGGGTCTTGAATTTGGCTCATGAGTGTTGTCGAAGCCTTATATTTTTCGCGATTTCCATCCACCAGAATGCTGTTTATTGTGATGTATCATATATCAATGGAAAGAGGAATATTTATAGTACATGATAAAATAAAAAAAAATGTAAATAAATCGAAATATGAAAGTGTAAATGAGTCCGGAATACAATTATTTCGCATGCAATTGTCTTCACACCGTCCTAGCTCTAAATTGTGAGTGATGACCATATATTTTTTTTTGCTCAAATAATAGTATTTTTTCTCCTCTTTCCAAATCTGAAAACAGAAATTGTTTATCTTCAATAGTTCTCAAGCAGTGACCGAAAAAAAAAATATATATGATTTTGATTTATATGGTTTATAACATTTTCAATTTATTTCGTTGCTACGAAGTGAATGGTTTTAAATTTAGGCTGTATGAATACGGCAAATAATGCTGATGAGTATAAAACAAACTAGAAGTTCCTAGGACAAATACTTTTTGCGCTATGAATATTTGAAATGAAGAGCCAAAATGCGAATATTTACGCTTCACCCATCTCTGTTCCGGCGATGCTAGCCGGGTTCCGAGCTGTTCCCCACCTCGTGGTTGCGTTATTTGCTCGGATACGTATATAACTGTATATATCACCGGAATCGGAAAATTGTGCTCTTTCCAATGGTGAAAACAAAAATAATATAGCATAATTGGTTCGCGAGCTATGCACAATTGT